>VZRV01000504.1:0-12774 GCA_013398115.1 Falcunculus frontatus | reverse complement strand
TGGAAGCGATTCCCGCCCTTTTCCCCCTTTTTTTTTTTTTTTAGATCCTTATCATCACGTTTTTGCCTTTTTTTCCTTCATTTTTAGTATTTTAAAATAATTTTTTATCATTTTTTAACCATTTAAAATGATTTTTAATCATTTTTTGGTCATGATTTTATCATTTTTGGTCATTTTTTACTCATTCTTTTCATTTTCCCCCGCCTTTTCCCGGCCTCCGCGGCTCCGTGCGGGATCCAGCCTCTTCCCAGCCTTTTCCCAGCCTCTTCCCGGCCTCTCCAGGTTTTTTTTTAAGGAACAATCCATCGGTTTTATTAATGAGCTGGGAGCAGACAGCGGCCGGGAGGGCTCCGCGCTCCGTCACTCAGCCCCCATCGACCCCATAAGCGCCACTTTAACCCCAAAATCTGGTTTTTTTTCGCCGGGAATAACTGAAAATTCCCATTTTTGTGGCCCATCCCCACCCCCGGGAGCCGCTTCCTCGCCGCGTTAATTCCATTTATTTCGCCCTCGCAGCTCTTCCCTCCCGCCCTTCCCCTTCTCCCGAGGAAAACGAGGAAAAATAATTAAAAAAAAAAATCAATACCGGCTCCTTCCAGCGCGAAATAAACTCCAAAAAAAAAAAAAATACCCTGGAAGGGAAAAAAATAAAACCTGGAAGGGAAAAAATAATCCTGGAAGAGAAGCTTGGAATGGAAACCGGGAGCTGCGGAGGGTTTGGGTTGGATTTTTTTCCTCTTTTCTGGTTTTCAATCATTTTTTTTCCCTTTTCCCAGGTTTCTTTTTCTTTCGGAGCAGCCCAGGTCCCTCCCCCTCGCTGCATTTTCGCGTTTTTCCTCCCCAGAATCCCGGGAATATTCCCGGAGAGGTAAAACCGCCCCCATTCCCATTTCCCCCCTTCCCACCGCAGTTTTAGGGATTCAACCCCCCCAAAAAAGAAAAAAAATCCCATTTTTTCCCCTCCCGGAGCCTTCAGAACCCCTGGAAAATCCCGAATCTCTCAGGCGCCGCTCTCCTGGGCGCCTTTTCCTGTTCCACGGACAGCTCCTGGAGGTGGAAAACCCCCGAATTCCACCTTTTCCATGGTTTTTTCCAGCCTGGAAAACTCCGTTCCTACCTCGCGGAGCTCCGAGCCCACCTTTCCCCTCCGAGGCAGCGAGCGCTCGCTCAAAACGCCAAGAAATCGCGCTTTTTTTGGGTGCTTTTTTTTGGTTTTTTCTCTTTTTTGGGGGCGTTTTTCAAGCCTTGCCAAGGAATGTTTCTCCCTGCAGGTACGAGGTGGGAATAAAAAAGCTGCTCCCGATCCCTTCCTGGAGCTGCAGGGAAGAGGAGAGGGATAATTTATAGAAATTCCGAGCACGTGATGCCCCGCGGTTGCCGTCGGAATTGGGCTTTGTTCGCTCCTATTTTTGCTCTTTTTTTTTGGGGGGGGGGGGAAATAAAAAATAAAAAAATTATCCTTTCTCTTCCCTCCGCCCCAAAAATTCCTGCCCCGGGGTTTTGTTCCTTGCTGGAGAAAGGGAATTTCTGCTCCAAAATCCTGGGTTTTAGGGGGTTTTCCTCTTGATTATTTAAATTTTTTAGCGGGGCGAGCCCAAAAATTCGCTCAAAAATCCCATTTTTGGGGCGGGGTTGAGCGAGGGAGGCTCAAAGGGAGAAAAGAGATTTATTCTCTTTTTTTTTTTTGCTGTTTTTTCTCTGGTTTTTTCCTGGTTTTCCAAGCCGGGAAAAGCCCCGAGCATTCCCAGGAATATTCCAAGCGTGGCCTTGAACTCTTGGAGCGGAGCTCGCGGCGAGCAGCGGATTCAAAACAGAAATAAAAACAAAAATAAAAACAGAAATAAAAATCAAAATAAACCCCGAGGACCCCTCAGAGGCGCTGCCGCCTTTCCAGGGGGAGGTTTTTTTCCCATTAAAATCCCATTTCCCAGCTCAGCTCGAGCTTTTGGAATTCTCAGCTCAGCTGAGCGCCGCTTAAAAAACCCCCGGGACGCCTTCCCTAAAAAAAAAATCCCAATTCCCACTTAAATTGCTCGGGAAAACCCCTTCAGCTTTTCATTCCTGTTTTTTTTAACTCTAAAACGCCCAGGATAAAAAAAATTCTCTTTTTCCCACTGGGAAAAATCCCGATTTTTAGGCAAAGTTGATTTCTAAAGATGATTTCTTTTAAATTTTTCCTCAGATTCTGGAAAAACGCCGGCGGGGAAGGAAAATTCCCAACCCAGAGGAAAAAACCAGCCCCGAAATAATAAAATTCCAGCCCTGGAGTCATAAAAATCCAGGGAAGAGGGGGAGGAAAAGCGGCTGGAAAAGCGGGATCGCAGTTCAAGGTCACTGTCTAGGGTAGTAAAAAGGGTCGGCATCCCATGCTAATGAGCATCCCTGGCTGCGCCGGGAAAACATTCCCGATTTTGGGATGAATTCCCGCAGTTTTGGCGCTTTTTTCCCGGTTTTATTCCTGGGATTTATTCCCACGCTTCCTCCTTTTTTCCCTCTTCCCTTCGGGCGCTGTCGCGACCCAGAAAAATTCAATTTTTTGCCTTTTTTTGCCCATCCCGAATTCCATTTTTTTCCCCAGCGCTCAGCTCGGCCTGGATCGGGATTTTTATTCCCAAAACCCGAACCCTAACCCTTCCCATCTCTTCCAGAAATCCAAATTAAAACGAAGAATAAATCAATTTAAAGATCCCAAATTCAGCGGCCTCGGCCCCAATTTTCCGGCTCAAATGGGAAGGACTCGACCCCATTTGGAATTTTTTCCCAGAAAATGAAATTTAACCTTCCCGAGGCCAAAAAAATCCAAATTTTCCAGGCTGGGGGAAATATTTGCGAGGAAAAGAGGGAATTTAAAGGGATTTTGGGGAGTCTGGAGGTCGGAAAAACAAATCCCAGTTTTTTTCCTCTCCCCAATTTCACCCCGAATCCACCGGGAGCTGCGGCTCGGGCAAAAAGGGTCCAAAAAAGGAAGGATTTGGGATAAAAATAAACACAAAAATCCAGGATATGGGGAATAAAAATGGGCAGGTTTGGGAAAACCCCACAGAAATGGGATTTTTGGGGTGGCCAAATATCCCCCGGCTGCTCCTCCTGGGGTGGAAAATCCGCTTTTTCCAACATTTAATAAATTTATAAACGCCCCAGGACGCTCAATCCACACCTGGAAAAGCTGCGAAAAACGGGATTGGCCCCCAAAAATAAAAATAATTCCATGGAAAAGCGGGAAATGGGAATAAAACCCTTCAGCACCGGCCGCGGCTTCAGTCTGGGGGCGCGCAGGTCCCAAAGAGGGAAATCCCTGGAATATCCCATTTTCCCCCTATTTTTCCTCATTTTTGCCAGCGGAAGATCCCCGGGGAGAGTCCGGAAGGGAAAAGCTCAACCCCAAAATCCAGGGAATTTCGGGTTTTACTCCGGCTCTGGTTTTGGGGGAGAAATTGGGGGTTTTTTTTCCCCTGGAATTCCTAAAAAAAACCCCAAAAACCTGGAAAAACAACGCAAAGAACTGGGAAAAAAACCCCAAAAAATGGAAAACCCCCCCAAAAAATGGAAAATCGACCCAAAAAACTGGAAAAACAACCGGGGCCGGGGCGCGGAATTCCCGAGTCGGGAGCAAATCGCGATAGGAGGAGCCCAAAACCCGCGATTTTAATTCGATTTTCCTTGGAAAAGGAGGAGAAAACGGCGGGGGGGGGAGGAGAAAAAAAAGGGAATTTCTGGAATCCGCGCCTGGGCCGAGCTCGCCCCGCGGCCGAGCCGCGACTTTTCGGGATGTGATTTCCAAATATCCATAAAAACGAGGTTTTTTCCCCCCACTTTGAGGCGAAGGAGGTGAAAAAACAAGGAAGCGGCAGCGCTGGAGGCGCCTCCGGGAAAAATTCCTTGGCGAAGGCTTCGGAAGCTCCCAAAAATAACAAAAAATCCTCCTTTTTTTCATTTTTTCCCCCCTTTTTTTGGGTCTTTTTCTTGTGGAATACGGAAAATAAAAACTGAACTCACCTCGCTCTGAAGGGAGAGAAATTCCCGCTCCTGAGGGGGGATTTGAGCCTTTAAAAAAATGGTTTGGGAGGAAAAATAAATGGGAAAATGTTTGTTTGGGAGGGGAAAAAAGAAGGGGAAAATAGGGAAAAAAAGAAGGGGAAAAAACAGGGAAAAAAGGAAAAGATAGAGAAAAGGAAGGAAAGGAAAAAGAAAGGAAATAAAGAGAAAAGAAAGGAAATAAATAGGGAAAAAAGGGGGGAATGGAAAAAGAAAGGGAAAAATAGGGAAAAGGAAGGGAATAAAGAGAAAAAAGAAAGGTAAAATAGAAAAAATGAGGGAAAGTAGGGAAAAAAGGAAAAGGAAAAGGAAAAAAGGAAAAGGAAGAGAAAAAAAGGAAAAGGAAGGGAAAAAAAGAAAAGAAATAAATAGAAAAAAGGAAGAAAAAATAGGAAGAAAAGCAAATAAATAGGAAAAGAAAGGAAATCACAGGATGAAGAAAGGAAAAAAAAAAGAATAGTAAGGAAATGATGGGAAAAAGCAAAGAAATAAATTGAAAAAACGGAAAAAAATTGGGGGAAAAAGGAAAAAATATGGGAAAAAAGGAAAAAATATGGGAAAAAAAAAAGGAAAAGGAAGAGCAAAATCATTAAAATTCAAGGAAACAAAGGCGAAAAGAGGGAGAAAAACCCAAAGCAGGAAGGAAAAGCTCCGGGAAGGGCCGGGAACAAAGGCAAGGAAAAGCCGGAGCTGGGAATTTCCTGCGGGTTTTTTACGGCCGGGCCTTTGGGGCTGCCCAGAGCCGGCCTAAGCCCGGCTTTAGCGGCGAAGATCAAAGCTGAGGAACCCCCCCGGCACCCCCCCGATGATGTCAAGGTCAAGGGTAACTCGCCCGTGACGTCACAGCCCGCTGACGTCATCCACTGACCATTCCCCATTTTCTGCCGCGCGGGCGGAAAAATAAAAAAGGGGAAAAAAAAAAAAATCCCGAATTCCTCCAGTTCGGGGTCAAATCTCGGCGAGTTCGGCTTCAGAATTGGGATTAAGGAAGGATTTGCATCCAAAATTTTAAATTAAATTCGATTTTTCTTCCCATTTTTAATTCAATTTTTCCTCGTCCCTTCGGGCGCAGCCGCGAGCCTGAAAAATTCAGTTTTCCACTTTTTTTCCCCCTCCTGAATTCCATTTTTTTCCCAGCGCTCAGCTCGGCCTGGATCGGGATTTTTATTCCCAACGTCTCCATGCGCCGCTCTTCTGGAAATCCAAATTAAAAATGAAAAAAAAAAATCAATTAAAAAATAAATTAATTTTTTTAAAAATCAATTTTAAATCTCCTCATCACAACAATTCCTTCCTTCTCCACCCAAGCGCCAGCTTGGAAGAGGATTGGAGCTGGAATGAAAATTCCCAAGAGTTGGGAGTGTAAATGAAAATTTTCCACTTTTTCTGGGGAAAAAAAGTGAAGGAAAACCCCCAAAAAACCCCAAATCAGCAGCGGGAGGAAGAAGGGTTTAAAAAACCATCCAAAAATGAAATTAAGAAATGAATAAAGGGATTGTTTTTATCTTTCCAGCCCCAAATCCATTTTTTTCCCCACCGGGATTCAAGGGAGGAGGAAGAATCCGTGGATTTGTGAGGGATAAAAGGGAAAATTTGGGAATTTTGGGGGCTCTGGGAAAAGCCGAATCCCAAAATTCTGAGCGGATCCGGCTCCAAATTCCAGGAAAATCCAAAATTTCCTCAGCTCCTGGAGCGCTGGGGGACGGTGGAACCTCCGGAGTCCGGGGAAAATCAGGAAAAATTCAAATATTTTGGGAAACGCGGGCAGGAAATGGCCCGAAATTCCGCGTTTTCCTCAGTTTTTCCCACCAAAATCCCAAAAAAAAACCCCCCAAAACCCTGAAATGGAATAAATGATGGAATTTCTTGGTTTTCCTCCTTTTTTGGGGGGTTTTATCCCATTTTTTGGAGTCCTCCAGCACCAAAGGCACTGGAAAAAGGAGGCACAGGAGGAGCTGGCCCCGTCCAAAAAATTAACCCAAAAGTGACAAAAATGAAGCCGAAAGTGACAAAAACCAGCCTAAAAGTGAAAAAATTGAAGCCAAAAGTGACAAAAATTGAGCCACGAATGACCAAAAACTTAAACCAAAATTGACCAAAAATTAACCCTAAAAATGACCAAAAATTGACCCAAAACCGACCAAAACTTGACCCCAAAAGGACCAAACTTTCCCCGATTCGGCCTCTCCCTGAAGAATCCGAGCTCCATCGCCCGCCCAGGTGCAGAAAATCGGGAATATTTGTCCCTGTTCCCACATTTCCTTCCAAATCCCTTCCCAAGAATCTTTCAGTCCCTTTTTCACTGATTTTCAGATTCATTTCTCATTTTTTCCTGCCCCCAAAACCAGTGAAATTCATCTCGGAATTTGGGATTTGGGCACTCCCGGAGCTGCTTTTTGTCCCTGCACTCACAAATTCCCGGTTTTTTTTAGGAATCAGAGCCATTTCTCCACCCAAATCCCAAATTTTTCCCGGCTGGGGAGAATTTGGGAATATTTTCCCAAGGATTCCAAGCGCCCATCCCGATAAATTCTGATATTTCCCGGCTGAGCTGCTCCTGAAATGAATGAAAATTTGAAATATTCAGGATCCAAATCGCTGAAATTCCCCCCCAGAATCCCGGAAAATCCTTGGGATCAACACCTGGAATTTTCCCCCTCGGAGAAATCCCAAAAAACCCCAAATTTTTCTCCTTCTCCACCAAAAACTTGGGAGAGGTGGCTCCAGTGGCATTCCCGGGATTTGGGATCGCCTTGGGAAGGATCCCAAATCCATCAGGAGGAATTTTTGGGGAGGGAACGGATCTTTTTGGATCCCTGGAAAAATTCTGGGAGGAAAAACCCAACCCCAAAGGGTCTTTTTAGGATTTATTTCGGAATTTTTGGGATTTATTTTGGATTTTTGGGATTTATTTGGGGATTTGGGGGGTTTATTTGGGATTTTTGGGATTTATTTTGGGTGTTTTGGGTTTCTTTCAGGATTTTTGGGGTTTATTTTGGGATTTTGGGTGCGGATTCATCCATCCCCATCCATCCCCACATTCCAGAGGCGCATCCAGGCGCCCTTAAATGGGATTTTCATCCCTTTTTATATGGAAATATCGAGGATTCCGCTTCCAGGTATTGATAAATCTCTATGAACCTCGATATTTTATTATCTATTTATATAAATTAATATCTTTGTCTCCTTTATTTCTATACATTTCTGTATTTATCCCAAATATTGCTATAAATTTCTATAAAAATGTGGATTTTATCCACCTGCCGCCTCCCAAATTAATGCTGCGCTGCGTTTCCACTCCCGTACCTACAAATTTCCATAATTTATTATATATTTATATAAATGTCCGCATTTATCTCACCTATTTCTATAAATTTCTATAAAATATCAATGGAAATTCACACCCGGGACGGGATTTGAGGGGGAACAAACCCAAAAATAAAGACCCAGAGCGCCCCAAACCCCGAATTATTGAAATCCCACCCCCTCCATGCCCCAAATGGGATCATTTAGACCCTCAAAATCCATAAAATGTTTAAATATCCACCCTGAAATCCTAAAAAAAAGCCAATATTCAGGGTTATATCCACGTGCCTGGTAGAAATAGAGAAATAAATATAAAATAGAAATAAAATAGGGATGAAATAGAGATTAAATAGAGATAAAATTAAATATTTTGCCTCCCGCACGAGCATTTTTGTGGCCTCTAAAATTCACATTTTCCCCCCTTTAAATTCCCCCCCTCTCCCCAATTTTTTGTCCCACTCTGGGCAAATTTAACCCCGCAAAAATCTTGATTTTAAAGCCATTTTTTTGCCCCCTTTTCCCTCCCCTCGGGCGGATTTAAGGAGGGGATTAAACCGCGAAATCATTTCCTCGCTCGGATTTCTCCGCGGAAGTTGCGCGGCTGCGGAGCCCGAGAGGTTTTGGGGGAAATTAAAGCGATTTAAAGAGATTTAAAGGGATTTTTAAATCAGGAGAGGCCCCGTCGCGTTCTCGGGCGAGGGAAGGGAAAAAATGAAGAAAAAATAAAGGGAGAGGGAAAAAAATTACATAAAATTGAAGTAAGAATGAAGTTAAATAAAAATATATTAAATGAAATATGTGAAATAAAAATACGTCGACTAAAAATATGTGGACTAAAAATGCAGTGAAATACAAATCTATAGACTAAATTAGATTAAATTTAAAATAAAATCAATCAAAAATACTAAATAGAACTCGATTCAATAAAAATTAAATGCAATAAAAACACCCTAAACATAAATCGATTCAATAAAAATTAAATAACTCAAAATAAATTCAATCAAAACTCAATTTAAAAGCCCTCGCTTCAACCCCCTCGGATTTCTTCCCTCCCCTTCCCATCCTTCAGTTTTCCCGCTTTTATCCCAATTTTCCCGCATTTCTCCCCCTTTTCCCCATTTTTTCCTGGAATTCCCGCCGGGGGCTGCAAAAAGGTGCACAAAGAGCCTTTTTTTTTTTTTTCTCCTCCAGGCAAAACAACGACGAAAAAAAAGCGATTTATTTCTAAGAAATGATACAACGCGGACACCACGAGCTCTCGACATTTACAGGACAATTAAAATAAAATTAAAATTAAAAAAAAAAAAACCAAAAAACCAAAAACAAACCCAAAAATCGCTTTTACATCTCCAAGGAACACGGCGGATCGTGAAGAGAAACCCCCAAAAAAACCCCAAAATCGGGCATTTCCCGGCAGAAAATTCCACTTTTTCCGGCCCGCACGGAGCAAAACCCGAGGGGGAAAATTCCCCAAAATTCCCCAAAGTTGAGAAAATCCTGGGGAGCGGCTCCGGTCCCGCCCCGCGCCCGAATCCTGGCATTGGGGAGGGGTCGGAGCCACCCCTGGGAATTCTTTTCTCCGCTCGGGAGCAGCTTCATTCCCGATTTTTCCATCCTCAAAACCCGGGAAAACGCGGAGCCACCTTTGCCCCAGGGTTTTTTTTTTTTCTTTCCCCCACTCATTTTTTGCACATCGGGATGGGGACGGAGCCGAGATAAGAGATAAGAGATAACGGGAGTGGGGGGAAATGGGAATTTCCTCCTTTAACTACGCTCTTAGCTTATTATTCCCCTTTTTTCCCCTCTGCAAAATACCCGCGAATCCCCCAAAATCCTGGGAATTTTTTTTTCCGGGGTTTCACAGTCAGAGCCGTCGGGAGGCAAAAACTCAAAGCCGCGCTGGGTGATTTTCAAGGGACGGGGTTGGAATTATTTTTAAGGATAATTCTCTTTAAATAACCTGGAATCAGCAGGATCCCACCGCAACGAGCAGATAAATATTCAATTTTTTTTTTTTTTACGCTTCTCGCTTCCCCTTTTTTTTTTTTTTTCCTCCTTTTTTTCCACGGATTTTTCCAATCCCGGAGTCCCTCAGGTGGCGTGGAGATGGCCCGGCTTGGATTTGCTGACCACTTTCTTCTCCTTGACCCTTCGGTTCTGGAACCAGATGGTCACTTGGCGCTCGGACAGGTTGGTGGTGGCCGAAATCCTCCTCCGCTTCTCTTTGGTGATGAATTTGCTGGCCGCGTATTCCTTTTCCAGCTCTTTCAGCTGGATTTTGGTGTAAGGAACCCTTTTTTTGCGGCCCCGGCGGTAGCTGCTGACTTCGGGTTGCAAAGGGACCACGTCTGGATGGGGGAAAATGGGGTTAAAGTGAGTGAAATTGAGGGGAAAAAGATTTAAAATGGTTGGGATTCAAAGAGATGAAAAGCGAAATGAAGCGGGGTAAAAAAAGGGAAAGGGGATTTGGGGCGTCCTGAGGGTGCGGGGTGAGGATTTTGGGGGGAGGGAGAGGGGAANAAGAAGGGGGAAAAAGAAGGGGGAAAAAGAAGGGGGAAAAAGAAGGGGGAAAAAGAAGGGGGAAAAGAAGAAAATGCAGCCGGAGCAGGGGGATAATGGATGATAACACTGCGGATAATGGGAATAAAAACACACCAGGGATAATTCCGGGCTGTTTTTCTTGGCCGCGGATAAAGGAGGAGCATCAGCCCTCAAAGCCTCACACCGAGGGCTGCGGGGCATCAAAGGCACCTCAAAACCACCGCTTTTGGGGCAATTTTTAGAGTTTTCCCCCTTTTTCCTTCTTCCTTTTTCTCCTCCCGTCCTCCCTTTTTTTTTTTTCCCCCCAGCAGAAAATCCGGGATGAGCAGCCCCAAATCCCAGCCTGCGGAGCGCCCCCAGCCCCAAAAATCCCCTCAGAGAGGGCGAAATAACCCAAATTTTCCCCCTTCCAGCAGCTTTTTGGGGGCGCTGGGGAAGGGGAAAGGCTCCGGCTGCGGGAAATGGGATCGGGGGGGATTTGGGGACCCCTCACCCCAATTCTGGTCCTACTGGGAGGGGGACAAAGCTCCCCCCGATATTTTGGGGCGTCCCCGAGCCTTTCCCAGCGCCCTCGCAGGGTTTTTGGGGTGAGCCGAGCCCGGAAATTCGGCACCCCAAAGGGGCAGGAAGATGGAGGCGAGCGCTCCTCGGCCCTAATTATGGCAGGCAGGCGTTAATTGGGGAGGTTTTGGGGAGCAGGAGCCTCCTTTTTGGGGTCCCAGCAGGGCCATAAAGCGTTCGGGGGTCCCCCAAATCCAGCGCCACCCCGAAAATAAAACCCCACTCGCAGCCAACAACGCGTCGCCGAATTCCCCTTCCTGTGGCCCCGAAAATTCCCGGAAAAGCTCATTTTTGGTCCCGATAAAGGGGGGTAAATGAAGGGATGCGCTCGTGTCCCCCCCAAAACAACGCGACCCCCTCGCTTCTCCCCATCCCGCACGATTTCGGACCGCGGCCCCCAATTTATTTGGGTTTTTTTTTTTGCTGCGGAGAGGCCCCGGGAGCAGCTCCCGCTCCGGGATTTTCGGGCTTCCGAGATGCTCCAGAGGGAGAATTCGGGGCCTTTTCGCTGCCGGGATGCGCCGCTTCTTCCCCAGCCCTCCGTGCCTCCTTCTTTCCCCCCAAACAGCTTCATTTGTCACTTGACACCTCTCCCCCTAATTGCGCGTAATTGGGAGATGATTTACTGTGCCCAGCCCCCGCCAGCTCCCAGCCCACCGAGCCATCCCCCAGCTCGGCCTTTTTAAAATTATTATTATTATCATTTCTATTTTTTTCCCCCGTTTTTTTGGAGCTCTCCGCCCTCGGGGCAGCGGCGGGGAGGGAGGGGAGAGGAAGCGCCAGCGCCGAGAAAACCCTCCCGAGGTGAGGCAAGAGGGAGGAGAAGGAGAAGAAAGGGGAGAATTAAGGAATTAAACGGCGAAGGCTCTTTGCAGAGCGCGGCTTTGGAGTCGGCAGGGATTGCTCCACGCCCGCCGTGCATGCCCGTACACATTGCCCCGCACCGAGGCATTCCTGAGCCGCTTCTTTCCCCTTTAATTACGCGCCCGGGCGCTCACGCATCCCTGAGCGAGCGGGCAGACGGAATACACGGAATAGACGGAATTATCGGGGTGGAACGCGGGGATTAAACCGAATAGGTGGAATATGTGGCATAAATGGAATAAACTGAATAGATGGAATAAATGCAATAAATTGAATAAATGGAGTATGTGGAATAAATGGAATATTTTGAATACATGGAAAAATGGAATATGTGGAATAAATGGAATATTTGGAATATATGGAAAAATGGAATATATGGAATATTTGGAATATATGGAAAAATGGAATATATGGAATATTTGGAATATATGGAAAAATGGAATATATGGAATATTTGGAATATATGGAAAAATGGAATACGTGGAATAAATGGAACAAATTGAGTACGTGGATGGAACACAGGGGATATACGGGATGGATGGAATACATGGAATAAATTTAATATACGGATGGAATATAGGGAATATGTGGATGGAATAGAGGGAATATATGGAGTGGATGGAATAGATGGAATAAATTTAATATATGGATGGAATATAGGGAATATACGGGTGGAATAGAGGGAATAGATGGAATAAATGGAATAAATTTAATATATGGAATATATGGATGGAATATATGGAATAAATGGAATAATATGGAATAAATGGAATATATGGATGGAATATATGGAATAAATTGAATAATATGGAATAAATGGAATAATATGGAATAAATGGAATAATACGGAATAAATGGAATAATATGGAATAAATGGAATAACACGGGATATCCGCGCGCCCTCATCCCGGGAAAGCCGCAGCAGGAAGGGAACGCGGCCATCCCGCCGCTTCCCAGCCAGGGAACAGCCTACCTGGGAAAGGTGATTTCCAGAGGTGCGCGGACTGCGATTGCTCTTTGGAGCAGTAAACTTGCCCGTCCCAGCCGTTGGAGAGAGCCCAGTGCTGGTAGCCTTCCATGGGAAGCAAAGCCTCGTGTCTCGGCTCCGGGTGAGCCCCGAGCGCCGGCACCACCGACACGTCCAAATAGCCCGGCACCGCCTGGTAGGAGCCGGGAAAGCCGGGATAAAAGGCGAACTCCTTGGCCCTCGCCGGCAGCTCCTCGCCCGCCAGGGGCCCGCCGGCCTCGGGGTATTTTTCGGGCGGGTGGTAGGCGCAGGGCTTCTGCTGCAGGTTCACGCCGTGGGACAGGCGGCAGCCGTAGTAGCCCGCGCCGAAGGGGTACCCGTAGCCCAGAGCCGCGCCCGACGCCGCCCCCGACGGGCACTGCCGGGGGGGCTCCGCGGCCGCCAGCTCCGCGTACGCGGCTCCCTGCGCGGCCGCTGCTGCCGACGGCGGCGGCGGCGGC
>VZRV01000503.1:0-88388 GCA_013398115.1 Falcunculus frontatus | reverse complement strand
AAGGAAAAAAAAGAAAAAATTCTAACCTCCAACAGTGATTGAGACATTTACTTTTCATACAGTTTCTTTTGTTTTGTCTTCACATATATATTTTTTCCTACTTCTGAACTACCAAAAATTGAATTTTCTCAGTAAGTGTCCTCTGAACAGGAAGTGCCTTCCTTTTGACTGCAGCACTGATCTTAGGGTGTTTAGAAACTACTGTCTCGTTAGTTGCTGTTAAAGACAATTGTTAAAGGGTGTTAACTTACATTATTTATCATTGATTAAAATTGCTTTCTGGAAAAGACTGCTTAATAAGTTAATTCTTTTGAAGGGGAGATCATAAGATTATTAAATGTCCTTCTGCTGTCACAAAGAAAGGTATTATTTTCCTTAAGTGACAATTAGCAGAGTCTGACAGCAACTTTGGTAAGGAAGTGACTGCCTTAATCTGCCTCTCCTGCATACAACAGGAGATGCCTTGAGTCTTCCGGTATCAATTCAACAAAGGCAAATGCAGGGCTCTGCACCTGGGGAAGAATAACCCCATGCACCACTAAGGGCCAAGGGCCGACCTGTTGAAGAGTAGCTCCGTGGAGAAGGATCTGGTGTACAATGAGCTCTCCATGAGCCAGCAGTGTGGCCTTGCGACCACGTAGGCCAATGGAATCTTGGGGCATATGAGGAAGAACATTGCCAGGTGGTTGAGGGAGGTGATCCTGCTCTGCTTCTCAGCCTTACTGAGGCATATCTGCCTGAGTGTGTCCACTTCTGGGCTCCTCAGTTCTAGAGAGACCTGGAGCTCCTGGAGCAGATCCAACAGACGGCAGCAAAGATGCTGAGGGGACTGGAGCATCTGTCTCATGAGGAAAGGCAGGTGGAGCTGCTCAGCCTCAAGAAGAGGCGATTGAGAGGGGATCTTATCAATGTCTGTCAGTATCTGCAGGAAGGTGCCAGAGGCTAGAGCCAGCCTTTGCCTAGTGGTGCCCAGCAACAGGACATGAGGAAATGGGCAGAAACTGATGTACAGGAAGTTCAACTGGAAGAACTGCTTTCCTGGGCGTGTGACTGAGCACTGGAAGAGGTTGCCCTGACCTGTTGTAAAGACTCACTGAAGATACTCCAGAACCGCCTGGAGGAAATCCTGTGCAATGTCATCTAGGACGACACAGCTTGAACAGGATGGTTGGATCAGAAAACCCGTTGTGGTCCCTTCAAACCTTATGAATTCTGAGATTCTGTGAATGATAAGCAGTTATCCTTACTCTGCGATTTAGGTGAATCATAGTGGAAAGATATGATGTAAAGCATTAAGTGATATTATCAGTCATTCATAACAATTCCTTTATCATACAGATTTTTTATGAAAAAAAAGCAAAATAATTGGTATCCACCACATGCACTTTGTGGATCACAATTTCCATGACAGTAATGTGTATTAATAGAGTGTGCTGTCAGCTTAGCCCGGCTGGTAATGGCTCACAGCACATCAGGCTTAAAGAATACCTTCATCTATTAGTGAATAAGTTAACTGCATTTTTACACAGAATTATATCACAAAACTCTCTTAGGGACAGAAAGTTAAATATAGAGTAATTAGGTCACACAGCTTTTCAGGCAGTAGGGTAAGGATAAATGGTCAGTTCACCTAAAAAATCAAAAGTCAAATAAGTCTTTTGAGGTTAAGAACAAAATATCATGAGGTTTATATTTGACTATATAACATTATTTGTTTTTATAGACTTTTCAAGTCTACCTGATTTAAATACATTTCCAATGAAGTAGATGACTCGGTAATATTATTAAAAAGCTTCAAAACTTACATTTGTTTTGATTTCAGAAATGCTTGATAATCTGAGCTGTTTATTATAAAAGAAAATAAATTGGAAAACTCAAGGAGCAGGAGAAAGTTTAAGGTTTATTCACTGTGCAGCTGTGTTTGTGTGAGAATGATGTGTCACCAGGCATAGTGACAATGAAAGCAGTAGTGTTTGAAGAGAGCATGAGCCCTGGAATATGTCAAAAGTAAATGAATGTAAGAATTTTTGGGGGAAGTCTTGTCTCTGGAAAAAATGTTTTCGGCCCCAAAAAAAGGTGATTTTTTTACTTCAGTGTCTGCAGCCAAGTCCTTCAGTCAAACGTTGGTTAATCTTTTTACTCTGTGTTGTGCTCTTTCTGTTTTTTCTGATAGTGCCTTTTGCAAAATATACTTGTTCAAAATGCCAAGAGATAACCAAGACCATATCCTTTTCTCAAAACTTAATTGAAAATACCATAAGGACAGTGTAAATTTAAATGAAGCTCTGAATTTCGTGGTCCAGCTGTGCACCTTTCAGACCAACAGATATGAGAAGACATACCAAACTCATCACATCTTTTCCAAGCTTTTTGCATTATTCCCTCCTTTTATTGCCATATAGAAGATGTGAGAAAAATCATGCTGAAAATATCGGTGTTGTAAGACTGTCAGTGTAAGATAAGCACACTAGGCAATGATCAACTTTTTCACAGCCTCATTGCTTCAAGACCTTTCTCCCCACACACATTTGATTTTGCTTTCTTATGGTTTCTGTCTGTGGAGCTTACTCCTTTGCACCCACCATGTGACTCAAGTGTGAAAGTGTGTTTGATATTGAAGAAAAAAAGGGAAATGTTGTGGGTACAGAATTGCAGTTTTAATGGTTTCTGTGACTGCAGCTTATGTAGATCCACCTGAGCCATCTTTAAATGAGTTCACTTGGATGACACTAACATTTTGACAGTGTAGTGGAATTGCAGTACAAGTTAGAGAAGTGCAGAAAATAATCGTGTATTCGGAACGTGCTAAGATCCATCCAAACCGTACAGTTTAAAGTCAACTTAAGTACACTTGATTGATTTGAAGATAGCTATGTCCCAAGGAAAGATGTGTGATTAAAACACACGAGGTTTCCAGTTGTGTAAAATTAAGGGAAATGTGAGGTTGTGATGTCATATACAGTGTTTCTCTAGTGCTGCTGTTCTCTGATTACACACAAATGCTCTTCATTGGAGATCATTGCTAACTTAACTTCTTTTTCTTTAACAGCCTGCTCTTATTCTTTCTAATAACAGTGCTCTTAGCGTCGTGTATGAGAAAATATGCAAATTCTAGTGTGTGCTCTCCTTTAATTTCTTTTTTCCTGCTTAGCTGGAAAGTCAAAGAAAAGATTTGCAACATTTGCCATTATTGTAACGGAACTGAATGGTTTTTGACTTGCTCTTGCCCGATTGCCTGGAAACACAGAAAAGCAACCATAAAAAAGAATGATCAAAGTCAGACCCGCATGTGAATGTTCCACATGTTCTGTACACTTGTAGCTTTAAAAAACTTGGTTATCAGAAAATTTTTTTATAAAAGCTGGAGGTGAACTTTAAAAGATTCACTGGCTTTTTTTTCAGATTAGTGGTGTACTTTACTTTCAGATAAGTGGATATTTGACTCTGCAGTGCATCAGAACCCATGTGATTTGTGGGTATTGCAATCAGTCAGTTGGGTTTTCAGGTTATTCTAACCCTGTACAGAAGCTACTATGTGTAACACTTGATAAAATAGCAAAAGTTTACCGCATTTTATTGAAGTTCCCACCTTTTACTTTCACTAAATTTCCTTTTTAACATCTGATACTGGAATCATGAAGTGTATGTATGTGTATATATATAAATATATATAGTTCTGTTGAAGATTAGTGGTAGCTCCTCTTTCTGTTTCATTTTAAACATGTACATGGCATGTCTGTAAGGCAACTTCAACATTCCTCATATGACAGCCTAGTCATGGTATCTATTTACTGTCTGCGCTAAAATCACTTCTTTATTTCCTGGTTTTGCTTGGGGATTCAGTCAATCAGAACTGTATGTGCAAATTCTAAATCTTTCCTTTTTTTTACCGTCATGCTTTTTCTCTAGAAAAGTAATTATAAAGTGTGCTAGCACTCAAGTGAATCTAGATCTTACATAAAGAACATTAAAATAACAGGAGGTTTCTAAATACACGAAGAATGAACAAGGAAAAATAGTATCATCACAACATGACACTGCATGTAATCCAGACATATCCTGAAGGAGTGGGACATTTTATCTGAGTGGCATAACAGCATGAAATATTAAAGTCTGGTGTCAAGTTTGTCCAGAATGTTTGTTGAGTTGATGCTGCCAAATGATTAATAAATGAAAAGTTGGTACCTCTCTCTGTGCCTGTCTGTGATGTAACTGATACTACCACATTTTGGTTTAAGTAACGTTCATCAATTTCTAAAGGAATTTCTGTTCCAGCAGTGCATAAGAAAATAGGTAGGGGGATAAAAAGATCTGTTTTTTATTCTAGCTGCTAAGGTGTGGCTAAATAAGTGAGTCACCTTTCTTTGCTTGTTTTTTTTTAATTCTGAGTAATTCCATTAACGAGAGAGAAACGTGAAAAGTAACAGAAGTTGTAACCTCTGTTGCTTGGAAGGAAGATGTCTGCATCTATTTATTAGGATGTGATAGAAGACTATCTTAACTTATTCTTCCACATAATACTCCACGTACAGTTGTGTGACTACCTCAGACCAAAAAGTTATTAAACATGAGCATACGGCTTTTGTCTTGGTGTTAGCACTTAGTACTCTCACAGCAATGCACCAAGCATTTGGAGGAAGGAACAGGAATACAAAAGAATAAATAAAAATAAATAATAGAAAAAGCACTGTAAAATGATGATGAGGGAGTATGCAGGCCCTCTCATCAAGCAGCTCACCAGAGCAGAAGTGTGGCCTCAGTCACGGCACTGTGACTCATTATTAGAATCCTTTGCCTAAAGGCTCGGAGCAGTGATGCAGGAGAACTTCACGCTGAGAAGCTGATAGCTCGTTGGAGTGACTGTGAAACTAATCAGGCAGCCGCGGCTGCTGAAGGCTTGCGTTTGTTTCCTGACAGACATATTCAGAATCAAACATTAAGACTATCGGGTTCTGCGCGTTTCTGTGAGAGCACAAAACTTCCCAGCTTATTGGGTATGAAATGTTGTTGTTGCAATAACAAAAATTATTATCATTTTTACCAGCTTCAGTTCTCTGGAGAATAAGAAAATATCCCTCTGGAACTGCTGCAAATCTGACATTTTATTCTGTAAATTATTTCTGTGATTTGGACAGCGCAGCATGTTCATTTTCAACATTAGAATAATATTTTCCTATTAGCCTAAGGAAGGGATTACTAGAATGAAAATTTTTCCGGTGCTGCTCTCCATCATTATAGTGACAGCACAGGAATTGTAATATTAGCCCAATTCTAGAAATTTTCTACCTTGTGCTCATTATCTATTCCTGATTGTTTCAGCATCTTTGTATAATGTGGCTGCCACACAACTCCTCTTGTGTAATGATAAAGGTATTCATCCTTGGTCACTTAACAACGCTTCAGATTCTTTATTGTTATTATCTAAAAGCCTCTTGAAATTTGAATGGAGTTCCAGTTTCTTTACGGTCTTTACCATGTTGTGCCTTCTTAGCTAGCTATCTGTATCTGTAACTGTTCATAAAGAGAAAAAGGTTTGATGTTAATTGGAAGCATGGGAGGCTTTCAGGGAAGGGAAGACTAAAGCCTAAGAAAGCTAAAAAAGGTGGGTTCACAGTAGGCTGTTATTTCAGCATTGTAATTCTCATATCTTATGTTTTATGGCACAACATATATGCTGTCCTTTTTCCAATGATGATACTGGAAAGTCTTTGCATTTCTTTAGTTTGATGTGGGGAGTCCAATCTTAAATATCTCATGTCCATTATACCATATAAAGAAAGTGCCCACTGACCAGAACTGGGCTCCGCAAACACCCTGTTTGCCAAATTGTATTAATCAACAAAGAGAAAATACCAAAGAAAATAATGGGCTCAAGATTCATCTTTGTTATATATTTGGATGTCTCACTTCATTAAACAACTGAAGCAAGCTAGTGTTTTTTTCTTACAGAATGCAGCAAGGAGAAGGTTCGTTTGTACCCATTATTGATAGGAAGGAATTCAAGTGCACTAGGAACTGGGCCAGTGGAAATTTAAATACACAGGGAATTGAGAGCTGACTGTCAACTGAGTGAAGCATTTGGGAATTACGGGGATAGATCCCACTTACAAATTTATTGCTGAATGGTTCTTTTGTGAATTCTAGATTTCCTTTTTCTGAAGATCCGAGAGAAGAACATGTAGTCCTTTATGCCTGTGTACATGACCAAACCAATAAAACTTATTGATGCTAGGAACGAGTTATGAGTTCCCGCCATATTTAATTGTCTAGCTTGGAAACATGAACTGTCAAGACTGAGTATATTGTTTTCTAATCCAAATGGTCAGCACACATGCATTTCCTATCTCATTTCCTCTGTTGAATATATTTGAAATTTATTGAATCCAGGAATGGTTTGAAGAAAAGCACTGTAGGTTGAAATGTGATTAAACTAGAGACAGTGTAAAGGATAGAGTGTTGGAGGCTTTGGTTTGCCTTCTCTGGCTGAGATTAATTTGAAATGTAGGATAAACTCCACCCTCATATGTTCCTGTGACAACCTACTTGACATAACCAGCAGTTATATAGAACTATTAATTTAACCCCCTTGTGGCTGGGTTTAAAATCTGAGCAAAATGAAGAGCTAGATTTGGATGCATTTTTGTGAATTTTCGTCATTGCTTTATAACTCTACGGAAGCACATGGACTCCATATGCTAATACAGATGCATACAATTTTGAACTTTAAGTATTTAAAATAGTGTTGGGTAATCATTTAATTGTTTGGAGTTTGGAAAACATTATTTCTGCATGTGTACTTTGTTTCCTTCAAAAATTTTATTGTGGTAGAATGGTAATTTACCAGAGCACTGTACTTGGCTAGAAAGTATTTGTGTATCTGGACTTACTGAGTGCTAAGTAGTAATTTGTGAGCTGTATGGCCAGAACACTTGCCAATGATTTGCTGATTTTAATACAGAAACTGAAGGAATTTATAGAAAACTTTAAATTTGAGGATTTTGTCTTTGTGTCTCCTTTGGATTTATTGAAGTTGCTGGTTGAAATGAGATGTTGATAGCATCAAATAACAGCAGTTATTGGAATATTTTGCTCATCAGTGGATACTTTCAAATAGTGCCATAAGTAAACTAAATTAAGGAATTATAAATACAGTGTAAAAACTCGGCTTAATGCAAATACGAAAAAATTGTAATTCAGTACAACTTAGGAATACAATATCTGTCAAGTATGGTGTTTTCTAGATGATGTGAGGCTCTTGTCAAATCTTGCATTTCAGTAAGAGTCATCTGATCTAATTTCTGTATCTTGATAACGTTTTAGTGACTTGATAGAGTCTGATCAGTGTTGGCCGCAGCACACAACATAAGTGACAAATTTTACTCTTTTTATTTGCACAGTCTTCTTGGGCATATCTTGCTTGATTTCTGTTTGTATTGTTTTAATTCTCTAAATATTAAGAAAACAGTATAGACAATGTAATTATTGTCGGTGCTGCTGTTCTCCTTTAATTTTTTTTTTCATGAAGAATTACACTTCAGGATTTGTTTGTTTCTTTTGGTTTTATTTTGTTACTGGCTTCTCACAGCGGGAGATATGGTAAATGCTTTATTTTCCTCCATCTCTTCACTGTATTCCCTCTCTGCAATTTCTACTCAGTCTTTCTGAGAAATTTCTAGTTTTATCTCTTAAAAATTAATTTATAAAAATGGTTTAAATGTGTTTACAGTGCATGTCTTAAACATCTAAGTGGCCAAAGCATTACTTAGGGATTTTAGACTTTCCTTCTGCTCTACTTACTGCTTTGGGCAAATAATTTGAGAGAAAATATGGATGCTTTACTGAAGGACAGTAAGTTGAAAGAACTTTATTGATTAGTTATAAATAGATACTGAGTCCAGGTAGAATGTGAAGCTTGTTTACCATAATATTCCAGTTTAGTTATTGTATAACAGATTAAGAAATCCCAGAGGAATTTTTTAAGCAAGGTAAAATACAATCACATACACTCCTTATTATTGCAAAAGTCTCCTTAATCACATTGTTTAAATTCTGCTATACATTGCAATGCTTGTTAGTGGTTTTTCATTTTCAACTGTCAAATAAATCCTTTTGCTAAATCTAGATAAATAGCAGTCTCAATACTTTTGGTTTTAGTTATAGATGATTTGTATATGACCAGACAGATGATAAAATAAAGAACTACTGTGTTTTCCGCTGTGTTGCATTTAGAGGTTCAGATGTGTTAATGCAAATTATTTGATTTGTAAAATTTTATAAAAGTTTCTTCAACTAAAATTCTGTTAGTGATTCTTATTGCCAAAGGTAATGAAAGGAAATGTTCTTTGATCTGCAATGACAACAGATGATCAGGGTCTAAACCAGAAGACATAGAAATAGTCTCATGGTCTCTTTTTGTTCCTATTTTCTAAAGAAAACAACGTTATCAGAAGTCCCTACGATTAGAGGCAGTGAGAAATATGTTCTTTTCAATGGGCTTGTGGGAGGAAATAAATTTGGAATATCAGTTTGCTACCACGTCCAATACTAGTTACCCTTTTCAGGTTTTCTTTGTTATTCTTTTGTTTAGCAGTTCGAAATTCGATTTGTTTTTCACTCAGAAGTATTCTGAGAAAAGTGGAGAAGGATCTTCAAGAGACCTATCAAGAGAGCAATGAGTGTTTAGATATGTAAATAAGTCTATTTTTCGTTGTTTGCTTGCTGGTTGGTTTTTTTGTTGGGAGAGAAGGAAGCACTAATCATGGGGCTGGTCAGGATCTGTCTCCTTTGGCATGGAAAAGTCTTTAAGTTTTAAAATTTATTGGTTACTTCTTTTTAAATTTGAAGCAAAGGAAATAAACTGGCATAGCTAATTATAAGATATAGTCAGGCTAAGTGATATTGGGTAAAAGAGTTAATAGAATTTAAAATGAGAACAAAATCTTAGCAATTTTGAACAAGTTGAATTTTTAAAACCTTGAAGTTTAATGTTTTAGGAGACTTCAAGACACATAACAATGGAAATATGACACACTAATACTGTATTTCAACCATTAATGCCTTCTTGAACACATTAACTTTTTAAATGTGCCCTGTATTCAGCTAAATTGGGTTGTCTGGAGAGGAAAATGTTCAAAAGTATCAAGAGACTGTGGACAATGCACTGTTGAAAGTGGATCACCGCTACTATTAAAAAGTGCTTGTGCAGGGCATTTGTGGTTTTTTCACCATATGTCTAATTCGTACATATTTACTCCTGTCTTCTTTCTTTTCAGACAAGTGTTCAAAAGCCCGCGGAATGTTTGTCATTCTCTTTTCTTTCCATAATGATCCTTGCAAATGATGAAATTAATTCTCTCAGTCTTTTCATGAAGTACTGAATTCTGCAAGTCTATTGTAATAGTGAAGTTATTTCTGCTATTCTTTGTTGGTCCTTTTAAATAGGAAAACCTATTTGTGTTCCTTTTGTTTTGATTAATTGATGCAAACTGCCATAACAGAATAGTTTCCTCTTGTCTTCTCTATTCTTACGTGCACCCAGTAATTGCCCTCATCCATTTTTCCTCAACATCCTAATGGAAACTTAAATTGGAATGCTTCCCTAAGTGTCCCTTAATCTGTGTCTGTATCTGTATCAATCCCTTTTTGCTATCGAAATTTTTACAGTTCGTTGTATTAGAATGCAATAAAATAAAATATAGAGGTGGTACTTTTTAAAAAATCCACCCCACTTTTTATGCCTGAGCAAATCTCTTCATTGTAAAGGCTTCACCAATACCATAAACAACGGAGAGAGAACTTAAGCTGCAGAGAGGTGTCTTTACTTAAATAGTTTTGTGCATAAGACTTTTACTAAAGCAGACGTGCTTGAAGAAAAATCGTGAATCCTTCTAATTTTATAAAAAGTGTCTGAAGCTTCTTGGATTTATGGAATTTTAAATACTGAAAGTGTTACGATTTATTTTATATCATAAACTCTGGATAATAAGTGTTATTGATCAACCTTGGGATACTGCATTTGGGTTGGCTAAGTAGAATTTCTAGAGCTATATGGAGTGCTTACTTGAAAATGTGAAAAAAGACAGAATATGCTTTTCCTTCAGCGATATACTTCAGTTATTGATCCTTTTCCTTTAGTGAGTAGGGCCAGTGATATTTCTTGGAGCTTTAATAAAAATGCCACGATTCCAAGATAGAAAAAGCAGATAAATATAAGATCAATCAGAAATCATTGCTTATAATTTCTTGTATTTGTTTTGGCAAATGAAAAAGGAAGGGATGATCCTTTTTGTCTGTCCTACCTCCCTTAACCTTATTAGTGGTTGTAAATTATTGCTATAAAAAGTGGTTCTTTTAAGGGTAAGTCTTTTGAGATAAGAAAACTAACATTTTAGTAAATTAAAGCGGGCAGCTTATTATGTGAAAATCTGAGTTACTGGGCTTATATTTAGGTGATTTTTTTCCTCTCCCTTTTGAAAACTTAGGACACTGGTATTTCTATCTTCCCTAGCTTCAAAATGTTTACAGAAAACGAGTGGCTACTGTATTTTAACACAGAACGTGTCCTTCGTTCCAGCTTCTCTCTAATGTTCAGTGGCTAAAATAGAATTCTGCTGGAGCACTGAGTCAGGAGGGCTGACCCAGAAGAGTGCTCTGTGTGTGACATATAATGAAAGGTTGAACTGTCTGTCTCTGAGGTGGCGTAGCAGATCAAATCACAGAGGATCAGGCGGGGATATGTTGCCTTGCTCTGAGTGACAGAAGTTAATAATTAGTGACAATGATTGACAGATACACTCCATCTGCCGCTCTGACGCCTAGGAGCAGCTATTCCACAACTGTCTGCAGGCACAATGAACTCCTCTGGGAGAGAAGGATGGGCTGTGATTGACAGCTGCCTCCAAGAGAGACAGGCCACTGACAGTAAAGTCACTGTCAGCAAAAGTGTTGAAGTCTCCCCCTGTTCCCTGGAACTTTCGCTAGCTGTATACATTTATTCTCTTTCATTTATCATGTCAGGAGGGGTTTTAAATATATTATTAGCCAGTCATTTTCTTAACTGCAGGGTTTTTTTTCCAGTGGTAATGTAGCGATCCATAGACAGTGAGATGATTTCACCTATCTGTGGCTGAGTGGAAGAGTATAGACCAGCATACTGACATAGTTCTGTCTAATTAATCTGTCTTTCTGTCTGTTGGGAAAGAAGAAATATTCCATTACTTTCTCTCTGTATTGAAATTTTGAATGGTAATGTAACAAAGTTGCACTTTTTACATTTCCAAATGCAGAAAAAATATTTGGAGATGTTTTATAATTTAAGTCTGTATTGTAGGTTGGTTTTGACAGCGATAGCAATCTGTGGGAGGTTTTTTTAACACCATGCATAAAACTACGGTTTGTAATGTAAAATTGTACTTAAAACAACAAACACAAGCCAACTAGATCCTGCATTCTGTAAGGTAGATAGGTGTAAGAAAATTATTGTAGTATGCTAAACGTATTCATTTCATCACTTTACCTAATTATAGATTATTTGTTCTATGAAAACAGGTGCAAATAGCATTGATTTTTTTGAGTCTCATTTCATAATACTAAGAGCCTCCAGTGTTCAGGAAGATTTAAGAGTATAATTCCTTTTAAGTTTTCCTTTGTTTTGTTTTCTTTTCTTCTAAGTTACATTAGTATAAACAGAATACATTTATCCAAACCCTATATCAAATTGCAGTTGTGAAATATTAGATACCAAGGCATTTCCACTTAACAGGAAGTAGGACTCGCCCTACCATGCATATAAAAAGAAATTCTGCCATCCATTCATAATTGCCTACTTTCTTCCCTCTAGCATATGAGACCAGGGAAAAGACTAGAATTGCTTCTCCAACAAATCCCCACAGATGCTGTAGTGGTACTTTGAGGATGTTATTTTTGCACTGTTTTGTGACGCTCTAAGGTGATGTCTTTCATTAAATAAATACTGCATATTTAAAGGAGAGCTACGTCAAATTTTATTCGTGATTCCTTGTTCATTTTGAACCCCTCTCTACATTTTCTCTAGCTATACGCTTTGAATTGTCTGGCTATATAAGGAAGCTATCAGCTGTAGAATGAAACAATACTGCAAGAAACTTCATTTTTGGTCTTTTCATAACAAGCCTTACTGTGTTTTTAGTGATAAGTACAATGCTTTAAATTTGGGTTCGCTATTTTTTTAAAAATTCAATCAATTTATGTAAGTTTTTTTAAGTGATCAGCTAATCTTCATGCAAAGGTTGTTCATTGTGATAGACAAAGAGGAAATCAGAATGGATTCAGTCATAATAGAGAGTTCTTTTGTAGAAAGCCTTGGTTAGCTTCCCTCTTTCTGTTACAGTTCTCTTGCTATGTTATGGTGCTGAAATATCTGCTGCTGCTCCTGTCAGGCCAGGAGGGAAATACAACCCTACAAGGTTGAGTGCATCTATTCTGTGTGGAAGACACCCACCATTGCAATGTTCGAAGCAAAGGGTCCCAAAATCACTGTGATCCCATTTGTGGGCATTCATTTACTCTAGATTTAAGCATATTCAAACTGTATTATAGAATAACTTCTATGCAAAATACATGTGGGGTTATTGAAGTGTTCGAATATGGCTGCAGTATTGTCAAATATCCATAATGACAAAGAAAGGCTTTTTGTTTATTCGTGATGTTATTGTTTGCACTTTCCCTCTGATAAGTCTTTTCTATGACTGGTTTCTCCAGTTCTCATTCCCCTTCATAAAATGAGGAATGAATAGACTGATTTTTTACTATGTGGATCTTTAAAAATGAAGGTTAAGGAAATTTGTGCTTGATGTGCACACTTTTACACAAAAAGTAAGGTTGAGATTTGAGGATTCAACTGTTAATCAGTCAAATTGCAGCATATGTTGCCATGGTTTCGAAGTACATTTCTCAAAGAAGCAAATTTAAAATTACTTTTGAGTTTTCTATGAGTGTAAATTAAAGGATTAGATAGAATCAAACTTTCTGACATTTCTACATAGCTATGGAAGTGATCTGTTATAAAATGACATTTACTTGGTCTATGTTTATGACAACACAAAGCTAACAAAGTTACTTTTGTAGCAAAAATATAAGCAAATCAAAGGCAAAATAACTAACTTGCCTAAGCTTTATAATTTTTTCTTTCCAAAATCTGGTTAAATCTTATCTAGTTTTGAATTTATTTTCAAAAAATTTTGTTCATCTTTTTTCTCTTTGTAATTTTACTGATTACGTGAGATTTATCACTATCTTCGAAAAACATACAGGTTTTTAATTTTCCAACCTGTTGCCATAGGGAAGCAACACAAATGGAAAGTCAGCTATCTTTTGGAGTAAAATAATCAAACATGTTAATCTTCGTGTTTGCTGGAAACATACGGAATTATAGGACACAAATTTTCGCTCTTGCACCTCTCCCTGCATCCCAAAGTTGTTTGCTACTCTGCTGATTTTCTGCTTCAAAGTAAATCAAAAACCTGTTGGGTACTTCTGATATAGTCAAACACTTTCACTTTTGCAGGAATGCAGTCATTTGAAGCCCTTAGAATGTTAAACTGGCACATCTTCAACAGGTAAATAGGTTACGAGTTGGGTGTGTTTATAATTGACTTGGTAATTTCTTCCTTCGTAAATCCGGATGTTTGGATTAAATTTTCATTTTAAGATTTAAACGTATGTTTAATTTTTTTTGCATATGACTAAACATTGTCATTGTTAGAGTTTCTTGTCTTAGCTGCTGTTTGCATCTGAAGCATATATTGGTGTGATGATACTGTAAATGGAAGATTACAGCTCCTGTTCAGCAAAATGAAATGAAATATCAGCTAACACAAAATTATTAAGGTATCTGTATAAAATATAATGCCTCAATTTCAGACTTCTCAAATAATAGCAATCTTTTGGTTTTAAGCCAGGAAAAATAGAAAGGTATCCTAAATTGTTGCTTGTTTCTTAATAGCACCAGAACACAGAAACAAGAGTGAATTTCAAACTCTGAAGTGTAAAAACAGTCTGGAAAATATACCTGCTTATATGAATATCTAAGCTTTCCTCCGTTTGTTAAAAACTTCATCTTGATCTTCAGATTTGGAGACCTGTAAACCTTGAAAAATTTGGTTATGAGAAGGTGTGTTTTTTCATTCCTGTCTTGCAGGAGCTCCTAATGTTCTTTAGCTTTCTGCGAGAAGGAAGATTTTATAATTAATCGTAGAGATAAAGATAGGAGGTATACAGAGCTGGAGAAAGGTAATATCTTAACCCAAAGCTGTACAAAACTATGACTGTAGGTAACATAATACATTAAGAAAATAGGTGATACCATTTCACTTACGACCCTTAAAATGTATCTGCACGAGGGATTCAGGAATCTGACATCTGTGAGGCAATACAATTTTAAACATGCAAAATGCAGAGATATATAGTGTCATCAAAATCTAACTAACTCTAGGTATCCTGTACCTTGACTTATAATTTTCAGTTACTAGATTTTATTTTATTAGTCAGAGCACTTACAAATTATAAAATTTTCATGCATTTTGCATATTGACTCTATCTTGCATTTAGGGAAAGCAATTAGAATATAATCGGCTCTAGTCTATTATTCCTTTCAAAATTCCAGAATTTGTGGAGCAACTGTGTTGCTGAACTCCTGCTTTAAATTTATAATAGATGAAGTATTTGTTTTCTTCTGAGTATAGATTTTGCCATCTCGAAAAAAGGTGAATAATACTATCAATTCCTACAACACATAGATTAGACTTGTTAACCCCTGCAAGATTTTCTGTGAAAGAGGAAGTGTGTTCTCGAGTAAGAACCATCTTTTATTTAAAGTCTTGTAGTGTTACCATCAGGTAAATTTTGAGTTAGATTTCCTTTGCAAAATATTCTGTTCTCTGGAATCCCACAACCAGCTCATCAAAGAAAAAAGGACACTATCTGGGACTGTAATATATGTAGTGTCATTTTCAGTATTGAATTTAAGCCTAAGGGCAGCATTCTAACAAACCTAGAAAACAGAAAAAAAACGACTCCTCTTTATTTCCTGTTTTGTGGGTTTTTTCACTTGTATTAGTTTCTTAATACCTCAATCAGTAAACACACCGTGTTTCGTAGTGATATGCCAAAGAGAAGCAGACTAATCGGATTGCCAGAGAATGGGAAAAATGAAAGAAAAACGATCTGTCTGTGAATGTTAAAAAAAAAAAAGGTAATTTTAATGAAAACATAAGGATCATAATTTATTGTTTGTCTTGTTTTTGTTGCTTTCAGTTGTGCTTTTTTTGTGGTGTGATTATAATAAGTCTAAATGAAGATTTGCTCTAATTTTTAAATCAGCTGGGATTTATTATTTGTCTGTGAGAACATGGATGCTGCTATGCTGTTTTACAGAATTCTTAATTTTGAGAATTCTGTCCTGGCAGTGTGCGTGTATGTTCCTTTTTGTTCATTTCTAATTTGAATCCTATAGGAAAAGATTATATCCAAGAGCAACTAAGTTCTAAGCAAGTCAATGGGCAAAAAAATAGCCCTCACTTCTTACTGGTGATAACTAGTTCTGAGTGCCCTGAGTTCTTCTTCTGCATGACTCTACATCTTCCACCATTTAGCTACTAATAGGCTGTGGCAGAAGAGTACTGTAGCGAAATCCAAAGATACCACATGTAGATTTGCTGCCGAAGGATGACCAATTACTGAGTTTGCAGCATAGAGTTTACTTCAATGGGGTAGTAAATTCAGTGTTTTCCCTTTATTTATCAGTTACTTTCCTGGGAGATGTTTTTCTCCCTCTTGTTTTGTTTGGGGGAATTTTGGCTGGTTGGTTTGTATGGTTAGGCATGATTTTGGTTTTTTGCTGGGTTTCGTTTCGTAGGATTTTTAAAAAATTAAATTGAAAAGAGTTTTGCTTCTTAATTCTTCTGACAAATTTGCTTGCAGTTAATTAACCAGATGAAAGCAATCATCGGGCAGGGATGGATGACTACTCTCATTCATAAATCTGTAAAACTCTATTGAAAGGAAAGATACCATCATCACTCTCCCTCTGCCCTTCTCCTTTGGCTCTCTTCACTTCCAAACTTCAACCAGTTTTTACACTTGAAATATCTACACTGGATTCCCCGACTTTCTTTTCTTTATATTGTGGTAAATAGCAGACTCTAATACTGTTCTGTGTATTTTGTGTTCTGAAGATTTCCATAAGACACAAACATTTATTTATTTATTTTATTTTTCCCTTTAATGGTAGCAATTTCAGATAATTGCTGACTAAAAAAAAAATCCCAGCATGCTTTTATACGTTTATTATTGAATAGTTTTGACTAAACAACATACTCACACTTCCTTGAAACTACTAAGCATAATAGAGATCTTCTTTGAGGGATCAAGAATTCTGTCTTGTTTTTTTTTGCTTGCTTTTTCGCAACAAGTTTTTTACCATATATATTAGAAATGTGATGAGAAAGTTCTTCCTTATGTAATGTGAGTGTTCAGAAGTACCAAAGATTAATGCTTTTTTGATTACCATAAAATCAAGAAAGCGCATGCCTAAAAGATAGAATTGGCTGCTGGCATTTGAAAAGAACTTCCATGCTTTAGCTTCTTGAGTATTCTTTCATTTTATTTCAAGAATGTCTTGTCAGTCATCACGCTAAAATCATTTGAAGTAATGCAGGTAAAAGTGCACAATCACTGTCATCCTGTTCTGGGAGAGGGTCATTGATGGTCTCCGTGCTTACTTTCCAACTAATTAATTAGGTAAATTAACTAGAAAATACTGTGTTACTATAGCGAAATAAAGTTCAGCATACAAAGTTATTTCAGTTATTGCAGTGTCTCTAAGAAAAAGCTCTTATGCAAAATAATGGTATAATATTTCAAAACTAAAGCAAATCTGTTGTTTTATTTTAAGGGGAAAATCACATTACCTTTCTATTAAAGTCTGTTGATTTTCCAGAATGTTTTTTTTTGGACTGTCAATAGTCCAAGTTGTGTGTGTCAAATATTTCAAATATTTCCTTGATTAACAATTTGATTAAAAAGTCCAGAAAGAACAAGGCCAGCTGAGAGAGCTGCGTTGATCAAGCTGAGGGGCAGAGACTACAGCTTGGAGACGGAAGCTTTGGGCTTTTTGGACACATTCTTTCAGTCTGATGCTTCATTTGCAAAGTTCACTGTTCATGCCTGTTAGCAGTGAAAGTCAAGTCTTGTTGAGTGTCTGTTTGCTAGCACAGCAGGAGATACATCATCTGTCTTTGAGTAAGGCTGCTGTCGTTTCAGCTGACATGTGCAAGAGGCAGCATGCCTTGGAGAAATAAGTGTGTGATAACTATACAGTGCACAAAATATTCTTAAGGCATTAGGAAACTAAACATATCTCACTGTGTTATACTTCATCTTCGCAATTCAAAACGACACATTTTTATAAGTTCGACAGCTATAATGGAATACATCTGTCTGGCCCTGTGAATGTGACCCTTTAAGACCCCTTAAGTTTTATGGACTGCTTTGCAACACCGACCTCTACAGATAGTTTTTAAAAGAGAAGGGGGAAAAAACCTTCATCTGCTAAAAGAATGGTTAGAAATAAGCTCCCCCCACCGCTGTTTGACTCACAGTACTTAAAATACTTAGTGGAATGAGTATCAGCTAAGAGCATCTTTTTTCCATCTTCATAATTTTCTTTCCTTCTCTTTCTTTTTGTTTACACATCCATTCTAGTGTGTGCTGCCTCATCATTATTACTTCTGAGCTGATGACCTTAACAGAAAGATGTATTTAGCTGTAATCTTTGTCTCATCATTAACAGCCTGCTGTGAATTTGTTCTTCAGTGAATGGCCATTGATCCAGTAATGCACATTTCCTCAGTGATACCTACCCCTCAGAGTGTTACTTTTTCTCCTTCCCATTGTACAGCATTTAACCCTTTTGGCCAGTATACTGAGATCACCTCAAAAGCTGCACGTAAGCCTAGCAGGGATATGAGGAAACAGGTGCTACCAGCACTTTATTGTTTAATTATGATTACAGATGTTTTTGCACTCAGGAGACATGTCTGTCTTGCCAGTACATTTCCCATCTAATCAGTTAACAGAATGTGAAATAGGTTTCTGGGTTGTTTTTGCAATAACATATTGAATTACCTCCCAATAGGAAGAAGCAGATCAGCAGATCGGTGTTAAATTACCTACCTCTGTGTAGAGTTGATTTCAAACCTAAATTATTATTATTATATTATTATTATTTTGAAGTCCCAAGTTACACGTGAATGACTATATAAAAACATAGGTGTAGTGTTTTTATGTTTTAGACAGCATGGAACATGCTAAGCAATAGTTTGGTTCTTTCCTTGCAAGGCTTTTTCTCCTCTGATTTTGTCCCTTTAAAGCGCTTTTAAATGTTATTATTTATACTGGTCTTTGGTTCGTGTTTTCAAATTAAGTTGAACGAGTTATTTCATGTGGAGTGTGGAAATAAGCCTATTTTAAGGAAAATCGCAGGAATAATGACCATATGAAATGTCTTGGTTTAAACTGAGAGACAGCAAAACGAGTGGGCAAATTTTACCACAGTTTGCCCTTCTAAAACATATATGTGATTAAGCTGTTTCTAATCTTGTTTGTTCAAGATGCTAAGTATCAATTTGAAAGCCGTTTAAGTATTTTGGTTGAATTTGATTCTTTACTACCTTGAGATACCAAACAATATTTTATCTATGCTTGACTCAGCAAGGTGGGTTTTCAGAAAATGAGAACTCTGCTGATGAGGTTACAGCACTGCAACTTAGGTCTGTCCCTGGCAGAAATCAGCTTCTGTTTTTCGCTTGAGTTCCACAGTGTTGAGTTCCACAGTGTGCGATCACATGGTAATGTTTACACTTTGTTGTTTCACCAATGAGAAAGCATTAGGGGAATAAAAATGATTACAACAACACTAAATAGTCTGATGGGAATGTAAGCATGTTCTTAAATGAATTAGTACAAATATTTGCTAGTTTATTGTTTTTGCTTATATATGTTTAACTTTTTATGAAGATGCTTGCAGTTTCAAAAGATAGCTTATTGGCACACTGCTTTTACAAAATCATTATTTTCATTTTTACAGGCACTACATTAGATCTTCACTGAAGAGAAGGGTTTTCTATTTTGGTTCAAGTTTGCTTCAGTTTGAAGTATATTTGGAAGTAAAGCAGATGGTTCTGAGAGTGTCATTATGTTTTGCTTAAGGTAATTCAGGAATTCAGAAGAATCCTTTTGCTTGTCTTGCTTATATCTGGAGAAGAGATCAAAAGGTTTTAAGGGTGGAAGCTGCAGTCTACAAATACAATGATTTTTTAAAAAAATATTTTGAGAGGATTTTTGGTAACTCTTCACATCACAATAATTTTTTTTTCTGATTAGAGGTATATTTTCTTCAAATGCTCATGTTTGCAAAAAGTACATGGCTGCATAATAGAATCAGTTTTGAAGTCTGTATTTTCTCAGCTGTTTAAGGAAGGGAAATGAACAGAGATCTCTTTCAGACTAAGTTTTTTTAGTGATCAGCATTAGAGTGAAAGAAGAACCATTTATTTACCTAGTCTGATGAACTGGGAATGCCTATTAAAATCCCCTTTTTCTTCAGGTCCGATATGTTAGATTTTTCTGTGAGATGAAAGGGAGAGGGCCTGCAACACAACTGCCCCAATTGAAAATACAGATGCATCTCAGTCACATCAAAACTATTTCTCCTATTGTTACCTTCTCCTATGAAGGGGAAGATTGTGTCATTAAAACATGGAAGAGCACACAGTTTACCTAAGAGGAGCCTGATTTATAGCCTGCAATGGCATATATGTTTATACCTCCTTGAGTTCTTCTGCCACAGAAAAACAATTCAGCTATCATGTGCACACCCCTCAAGGTGTGCTCCTTTGCAAAAGAAGTATTGTGCCCTTGTTCAGTTTCTATTCAGTTTCCTTCTCTAATTATGTGGCTGTAGACAGATCGTAAACCGACATAATTCTGACTGCAAAATTAGCTCCATGGGTAGGTTAAACTGCGCATTATAAACATTTAGAAGCATTGTCATACAATATATACTGTCATTCCATCCTTTTTCTTGTGGGAATTGCACACTTCAAATGATTCAGCCAATGTTTGCCTATCTGCCAGGTATATTTTTAAAAAAAATTTATGAAAGTAATTATGGTATTTAATGATTACAGATTTTTAGAAAGGGCAAAATATTTATACATGAGAAATATTCTTTTTCTGGGAAACGGGAATCTAAATGAAAATTGATGTTGGTTTTTTCCATTGTTGTGTTTCTGGTTGGTTAGTTGGTTTGGTCCCTTAAACTCTTGGATGCAGCTGTTAAAGGGAAGTGTCTGGATCTATTGTTCTTTATTATTATGTAAATGCATGCTCAAAATGTGGAGGTAGAGGGAAAAATGGTGGTGTCTCCAATGCCATGTAAACTAACCAGTTGTTAATAAGCTCACAAAGCTTCTTGAAGAAAAATATATCATTATTTTGGTGTTTATGATAGACAAGCCTTGTGCTGTTTAGCAGAGAAGATTTCTGCTACGTTTGTGAAATTCCTGTATTATCGAGGTGTTAAGCTCCTTATTTTAAGAATTAATATAGTGTAGGATACTTCCATCTTTCTCCCTTTACTGTAAAAATACTTCTTTTCTGGTTAGTGACTTAAAAGCCATAGAAGTACACTTTACTAATATAAAAAATAATTCTTTTCAGCAGCTCTTTTAATCAAAAAGAGAGTGCCTAGTCAAGGTTCCTGTTTCATTTGCAAGGTATTGGCCCTGCTTCATTCAGTATAAACTGTAATGCAAAGGTCATGAAGATGAAATAACATATTTCGAAGTTACAATGATGCAGATAAGATAGTAGGGTTATAGCAGATATTTGCAATCTAAAATTCGTGACTAATGAAATGGATCAAGAATTGTGTTTGTTAGAAGATAGAGGTCTTTGACCTTTCTTTGACTTGATTAACTGAGAGTGAGATGGTAATTTCAAAAGTGATGGGATATTTAATTTCTTCCAATATTTTGTTTATAATTAAACATTAACACTTATAATGACGATTTTAATCAGCTCAATCTAAAAATCTCTTATTTCTCTTCTTCAACAATATTCTTCTAATATTGGCACGTGTGGTTTAAGAAATTATTTTTTACTTTGCCCCTTGTGGACCTGGTTGTTTTGTTGTTGAATGAATAAAGACTTTGGCCTAAGGCCAAAGAAGGAAGATAGGTGAACAACAAAGATTCTAAGGCTTGATGAGAAGGGCTTAGTATTGGCAGGCAGAATATTCAGGCGTGGCATCCATTAAAGCATTGTCCACAGTATTGGCTGCTTCCTAATTTTAAAAATCTTTTTGGACCATGCGAGATTGATTTGTTAGAAATCAGGATGAATCAATAGCAGGCAAGATGTGCATGTACAGTTCCTTTTTTCAAAACAAAACTCTTAGGTATGAATGGGTGAGTTCAGTTACTTGAATGCCGGACCCTAATAAAGTTTTAGGTGCTGCCAGTAGCTTCTCCAGAAGAATATGAATCACAGAATCAACTGGGTTGCAAAAGACCTTGAGATCCTTGAGTCCAGTCTGTGACCTAACACTACCTTGTCAAGTAAACCATGGCACTGAGTGCCACATCCAGTCTGTTTTTAAACACCTCCAGGGATCCTGAATCCACCACCTCCCTGGGCAACCTGTTCCAATTTCCAATCGCCCTTTCTATGAAGAGTTTCTTCCTAGGGTCCAACTTCAACCTCCCCTGGCTGAGCTTAAGACTGTGTCCTCTTGTCCTATTGCTAGTTTTCTGGGAGAACATGCAATGGCTCTCTTCTGTCCTCTATTACGTGTGATTACAGAGGAAGCCTAAAAAGTTCAGGGCTTAGACCATTTAGCATAAGAAGTTCGTTACCTTTTCATGATGACTAATTTTTGTGACATTACCTGCTAAAGCTGTTGTACAGTTCTGAGCTGGGTGCAATGGGCTTCTGGTTTCAGAGAGCACATTCCATCTTGCCTGGTGCTCTTGTGTGTTGAGAGCCTGAACCAGTGGGAGGTTGAAAGATGCTGTTGGACCAGTTGTTTGCTGTTGTTCAATTAGAGTTCTGCATGTGCAAAAAGGTTTTTTTTGCTGCAGGCCCTCCTCACCTCCATCATAAGAATGCATTGTGTTTGCCCCTATGGAGGAGCCATGCGCTCACCTCTGCTGTACCTTCAGTCACCCCTCCTTGGCCATGTGGAAAGTTGTGGAAAAGAACGTTTCTCCCTCTTCTGCTACAATCTGCTTAGAGACACAAGAAATGTCACTCATGATGATTAACATTTTAAAGCAGTAAATCTTGAAGGTCAGTCTGAAACACAGGACAGGGAAAGCTCATGGCTTTCCTTCCCTCTCGGCCTCCCATGAGGAAATATATTGCAAGAAAGTAGTGTTGGCAGGGTAAAAATGACACCCTACTTTTCCATTATTTTCCATCAATTAAAAGCCAGAAATTATTTTAGACAGATTTCAGGTAAATATAAAATAAATAATCAATTGTATTTGTCATATAGAAAATGCATTGCCTTGACATATTTTCATATTCTCAGGAATAAGCTGCTGCATATACAAATGCTCCTTCTAACAGTGTCATATTGCTCTGTAGAAGTCATTGTGTAGACTATTTAAATGATATAGTAAACATAAAAATCAGTATCATAAGAAGAGGTGGTTTTTTTTTTAATAGCAAAAGATGGATACCCCTCTATAGAACCACCATATTAGAGTACTCCTCCTCAGAGTATATCTCTCACTGCCCACCCTATGTTTCTTGCTAAGTGCATTCTGATGCCACCTTGAAACATAAAATAGGTAAAATCAAGCAACCACCAGTGGCTATTTATATGCTAATCTATATCTTCTAAGCTGAAGTAGGCACCTAAAGCCTATTGCTGCTACTAATGATGGCTATGTTTTAACCTTCATGGAAAAAAAATATTTTTCCTTAAGAAAACAATTCAGTTTCTCTAAGATGAAATGTAATTATCGGTTATCAGATTTTCTTTAAAAATTGAAGGCATATTTAGGCTGCTAAAAATACTGAAGCCGTAATTCCACCATAATAGCATTTAATTTGAGCAAATCAAATCTCTATTGTTACAGGACATTTTGCTGTAGGAATGGGGTAAGAGGTCCATCTTAGCTCTTTAAAGAACTGTTTTCCTTTCTTTTAGGCACTCAATTAAATCTTTGCAATCATCTAACCTTTTGTGACGCAAAATTTTTGCTTAGTAAGTGAGAAAACAATGGCCAGTGGTGTTTAAAAGACTTTGTTTTAAAAAGTAGTTAAAGTTTAATTCTGATGTATTCCCATCAGAGTACGTTTTGGCTGTTGAATTACTCATTTATGTTAGAAAGCTATGGTTTAAGTCACTACTGATTTCCATTCAAAATACTTATTTTAAAGGTGGACAAATTTGGTGAGAAGTCCTTCTGTAACTGGGTCTGTGATTTGATTCTGATAGACATTTAAAGGGAAATGTCAAAGGCAGGTGAATGCAAAGGTCGCTGTTTTCTGCTGTCAAAAAAGTACATTTACTTTTCTATTTAAAATTGCTTATTTATCACATACATGACTCATGCAATTTTAGCATCCTCATTTATACCGATGATTTTGTACTGTCGTAGGAGCAGGTGGCTTTATACTAAGCTACTTTGCCAATAGGTACTTCAAATTTCTTTTTAGAATGTTGAGCTTTTCTTCACCTTTTGTACTGCATGCTACTTTTGCTTATCTTTAGAATTTTTGTTCTACAGGATGAGGTGAAAAACTTTTGTGTACTGTTCGTATACTTCATTACAATGTCCAGTGTGTTTATAAGAGCTATTTTTATCCGTCATTCCATAGCATAGGAAGTTCTGCTGCTGTGAAACAATTTTAGTAGCCCTGGAGGTGAACCTTATTGGCAGTTGCATTTGAACGCTAACATCTGAAAAAAATATGGCTTTCCTCTCATATCAGAAAGCAATACATAATGCAAGTCTTCGTTTTTCTCATCTGAACTCTATCTTGGAGTAAGATCTTTAGTTTCAGATAGTCTGTACTGCTTTTGCACTGCATTCTAAATTTAACATATTATTTGCTCTCGGTTTTCACTTTTGGGCTTTTCGCTTTTAAACAAAATAATCTGGAAAATATTTTTTGGTTGCTAGTAATGCATAATGAAATTGTAGACCTGCTCTATCCTGCTTAGATCTGTTCTTGTGGTTATACAGACAAACAAAATTCAGCTTTGTGACATTTGCTCTCAGTATTGTGAGATGTGCATTAGTGAAAACTCTTTCATTGTTAGAGCTATATAAGTCATGTATAATGCAAATGCTTCTGTATGTTTGCAAAATAATGGTGCTAATACTCAGAAAGGAACAACAATAAGACATTCTTAAATTTGAGAAAAATTCTGTTACCTGGGGTAGAAAAGCATCATTGAGAATTTAAATCTCTGATCATTGATGAAATGTTTCTGCTTTAAGTTTTTTTAAAAGAATTTTAGGAACAGATTGAAGAAAGGTATGCGGCAGTTGCTTTGTTTAATAGGAGAATCCATTTTCTTTTGTACATTTTTTTATTCTTGCCTTCCATTCATTTTTCACTGAAAATATGAAGTCATACGCTCAATAGACTGTCTTCTCCAATTTAAACTTGTGCTTTATTAACAATGACCCACATTGATTGAATTCAGACTATTGATAGACTTAAATGTCTGTCGTACTGATATGAAAGGAAGCAGAATGTCCTTATACCGGCTCTTAATATCATCAATTCTGTGACAGCAGGGAAGAGAAGGCCAAAGTCCCTAAGAGGAGTTAAGCCTGCTCCTGTCAGATTCTTGCCCAAACCCTTATGCTATCTGGAAAATATTATGCATAAATAAGCTTCCGAATTATGAAATATGTAGGTGGAAGAAGCCTTCTTTTGATACATGGGAAACTGACTGGTACAGCCTGCAGATTGTCTTCTCTAACATTGTCACTAGACAGCGATGCTTGCTTGTAAAAAAAACCTTTGTCTTTTTACTTGATGCAAAAAAAAAAAGGTCAAATCTCGAAACAAAATGAAAAGATTCTAGCTCTACAACATGTAGAATTAGTACGGTCTTATTAAGCAAGAGAAAATAAACAGGGTACAGTGTGATGCTTGCATGGAACAGTCATCATTCACATAAAATCCAGTTATTCCAGCACTAACAAGAATAGTAGTGCCAGGCCTGTATAGGCATGGAATATAGATATGGGAAAAAACCTATTGAAGGTAAATCAGCTCTTACTTAAATGGCTGTAATAAGCATCCTCTGAACAACTCCGGGGGTGCCATTTATCACAGTGTAATAGAAAATTGTAATGAATAATAACACCTAGATATTCTACAGCATGTATTAGGAAGAATGCAAATAATGCATCCAAGATGAGGGTTGTGGTGTTTTGGATTTTGTTTGGATATTTTTCTTTGTTGGTTTGGTGGGGTTATTTTCCCCATCCTTTGCCTCTCCCCACCCTTTCAAGAGCTTTGTCTCTAATGTGTACGGAATGAATTTTTCTTGCATGGAAGGTTTTTGTTTCAGGGGTAAGAACGAGGTCACTGTAACTTTAATCTATGCCTCTTTTCTCTGCAGTGTACCATCTAATGCCTGTAGAGGTGATGATAGTTATTGAACAGGAAAGTGAAGAGAAAGAAAACTCTTATTTTGTAAGGAGTGGGGGCTGTGGCCCAAGCTTTATCAAATGTGTAAGAAAGCAAAATTGCAGCAACAAATTTGCTAGGGCTCTAAACAAGAGCTTGTAGTTGTTATTCCCCTTAATGCTGATAGCTAATTTTGAGTGTTCTCCAACAGCAATCGTTACTGGCCCTGCATCTCTTGTATCAGTTACGCAAATCCATGTGTCTGTTCCTTTATGGATACAGAGGACCCTGGAGTCAATCTTACTGTAGTTATTCATCTGTGACACCAGACAATGGAAGGGTGTAGGAGACAGGGAGGAGCTAAGACGCTGTAGTTCTCTTGGCTGTCTTATCTTATCCTCTTATCCTTTGCAGACATAACATTCCAAGAAACTGAAGTCCTTATCTCCAGGGCTGATATGCCTTTCTCTTTGCAATGGGCTGAGGTCCTTTAGCTTGATACTTAAGTGTGGCTATTTAGTATAAAGTGCGAACTATATATGTATTTTAGTAAAGTTAATATAATTTCATACTGTGAAGACTAATTGGTATAATACTCAAGGAATGAGATTTTCACAACAGTTGGAAGTGCGTACACACACGTCTGTAAAATAAATTCTGTCTGTTTCAGTCTAAAATGAAACAAAGTACTTGCAAGTAGGTTTTTAAGGGGTTCTTGGTTTTACTTAAGATTTCACACCCTGTAACTCCCCACGAACTTTTTACATGGCTGCAACTTCGGCTTTGTCACAAGTGTAGTGCTGTGCTGGTTCCTTCCGGGACATGGTTCATTTTTGCAGTAGCCAAGATCAGGGATGGCCACGAGCCAGAGGTTATTCCGAACCACATGACGTCCTTTTCTGGGAATGGGGGAAGGGCTGGCTTCTGAGCTGGGGTCTCATGGCAGTGGTCAGTTGAGCTCCATGATTGTGCAATACAGATCACTCTCTCTCCTTTGTACACTTTTGTTATTAATAGTGTGGCTGTCACTGTTCATTTTCCTCTCTCGTTGCTCTTTTCTGGAAATTGTTCTCTCACAACCTGTGATCTTTGCTTTTTGTGCCTCGAATTCTCCTCCCCAATGCTCTACAGTGGGGAGGAGGAGACAGAGGGAGAAGTCATGGTTTCAGTGGGAGCCCAGCATTGGAGAATATCACCCCAAAACCTCGACAGTTGAGCATCCTTTCATCCAAGGTGTTCTAATGACATTCACCTAGTTATTATTCCATTAGTAAGACAGTTATAAACACTGAATATCAGAAATTTACTTTAAGGAGTCAATGTCACTTGCAAGTGGGCTGTTACAGCTGAATAAGTGTATTTCTTCACCTAAATTAATAAAACACGTCTTCGAGTTTTACTTTATTTTGATGATGAATGAAAAGATTGAATAATTAACAAGCCCTTTAAAAGTTACTGAGTACCCTAATATCTTCTGTAAATGGACATAGACCTTTATAAGTATTTAAGCTTATATACTCTCTAGTAAGTGCTGCTTTGGCCATTAACAGTGAATATTTCTGTGCAGTAATAAAAGGTAAAAATAAGAATATAATTTCAAATGGCTAATTATGCCAATTCTTAGGTCAAGTTTTTGAAATTGAGTAAATGTGAAGCTACCTTTTTATTATTTTTTTCTATTTTTTCCTTTTGATCATTAATGGGGGTCACTATGATTACAGTGTTTTAGGGAGAATTAAAGAACAGGAGCAAAATGGTAAGAAATTTGCTCTACGATGAGCCTGCTTGAACAGGAAGGTTGGACGAGACGACCCGCTGTTGTCCCTTCTAACCTGACTGAGTCTGTGATTCTCTAATTCTGTGTATTATTTTCATGTCTTGCTTAGAGGACCTGTACTTTGAGGGACGTTCCAAGGATAGGAAGAAAACATTGCTGTTGCAACGTATGCTTTTGGACCGTTCTTCATTGTTGAGATTTAACTGCTATTAAATGGCCTTTTTAAAAAAACGAAGTTAAGATTATGTACGCGAAATTTTAATATCAAATGATGTATTTTTTAAGAGGTTTAGGATAGGGGGAGAACACGTCTAAGAAACTGCGATCTTTTAGAACAAACAACAAATCCCGGATCATCAGCTCTTAAACATGCTCTTCAAGGGGTTGGTGCTGAGGAGGATGTATGTGGTTTGTTTATTTATTTAGTTAAACTTGTACCTTGGTGTTTATTTTCAAGACAATTACTTCCCACATATATCTCTCTGAACAATCCCTCTGTTTCACTATTGAAATTAAAATACCTTGTCACCTTGGGGACAGTGTGTTTTGATCCTGTTCTCTGTATAGGTTTAACTCAGAACAGCATTTTGCTCCCCGATCGTATATCGTAGATAATTTTTATTCTTTCATCTTCCTGTGTTAGTGCCATCAACTGACAAATAATGTTACAGAAGTTCAAATTAGTGGTTGTTGTTTTCAATGTTGTTGCTGAAGATGTTAAACAGGCCTGTTTTAACCCCTTCTGATACTTTTGATATGTAGTTCTCTCTATGGCTCCGCTTAAAAAACTTAGTATCCAAGCACGGATCTCTCATTTGTAAGAAAAAGTGTCTATAAATTACTTCTAATAATTTTCTTTTATCTGGGACAGCCACTAAGCAGCTAGTGGTTATTAAAATAGTTTGATTTTAAATTACAGAAATCAGGTTACTCTTCTTTTAAATTTTTTTTTTCTTCTGGATGAATAAGGTCTTGTGAGGTTTTTAATCACTTTTTTCATAGGGAAATGTTTCTTATTTTTCTGCTGACAGTTTTCTGTGAAATCTATATATCTACTATATTTTTATTGTCTGTTTTGTTCTGTATTTCCTGTGTTTTAATTGTAGGATACCAAATACATTTCCAGGTAAATCACAAAAATTGTTTGCAGGGCTTTTTCTCCTGTTAACTGCAACATTGTCTCTCAAGGAAAATTTACCACTGTAAATCTTCTATTATTTTAAGAACTTGTTGACAATTAAGAGACCAAAAAAATGACATTTATTGGCAGTGCACACTCATAGCTCAACTACAGCAATGCAGTGTGGATTTGCATGAGGTTCCATTGTAGGTGAATCAATTGCACACAATGTCAGTTTAATAAGCAAATCTCACTAAAGCAAACTTTCAGAAACTGTAGTACAAATTGTCTATGTTGTAACTGCTTTGCAATAGGGAAATGACAATAAGTGCTGCAGAGTTTGGCTCATTCTACTTTGAAATAAAATTACCCAGAAGGAGAGTGTAAGGGAACAGAGTTTAAAACATCTCAGCCCAGCTCTTCTCAGAGAATCTTTTATAGGAAAAGTTCAAGGGTCACAAGTTGCTACAAGGAAAAGCTCTGATCTTACTTATTTTAGCAGAGTCAGTGGGTAAGCACTCAGGTCGCCCTGAAAACCCGTGGCATCTCCATCAAAATCATCCTGGAAAATGCTTTATCAATGTGATTTAACTTTTAAGTCAACGCTGCACAAAGCAGACATTTGAATAGATGACCTACTGGAGTTCCTTGCAACCTAAATGAGTTTCTTTTGTGTTTCTATGAGCATTAGTCTGCATTTATTGAATTGGAGTGTCATTGTGTAAACTTTGGTAGTCTTCTTGATATCCCTGATGCTCATATTCAGTATTTTCCTTAATACTCTTTCAGAGAGTTTGCCTCAACTGCACCCTTAAAGTAAAATAAGGGGAGAGCGTTTATAAAGCTTAGAATAAGAATAATTTAAATACAATAGACCTCCCACATTAAGCACTACTGAACTTGGTGGTGTGTAAGGAAAAGGAAAGAAATGAAGGCAGGCAGAATAAATATTCATGTCTAAATGAGCTAAATATATTTTACAGCAAGGGATTGGATGAAATACATCTTGGATTACAAGTGTCAAAATGATAGGTCATTATCACAGCATGGTAATAATGACAATTTAAAGTCATATTATTTCTGTGATGAGGGCCATTTGTTCTCAGAAATTTGAAAAGACATGGCCTTGTTTAATACCTTTGCTAATAACAACAAAAAAATTGGTTCTACTGATACTCATTTGCCTATAAGGCATTGATTTAAAGCTGCAGTTCCAAACAGTTCTCATCTTTAGTGGGGATGCAAAGGTTTAGTACTGAGCTGCTTTAAAATAAAGAAGAAAAAAACCAAGAAAGAAGTCAGTAATATAATGCCTTTTAACCCTTCCTGAAGACTAGAAATTACCTCAAAAATTTTACTCCATAGATCCAATTCTTAACTTCTAGTTCATGACAGAGAGATTGATGTGCAACTGTGGCAGAGATAGCTCTGTCATATTTGCAGAGTGTGGAAACTCGGAATCCAGAAGATATTTGCCTCATTTAAAGTAGCTGGATGAGGACTGAGAAAATATGAAGCATGTGAATATTTTCTTAGAGATGCTGCTCTGAAAAAAGCTTCCAATCAAATTATCTACATTTGTATACCAAGCATTAGATACTGCACTTACCACATTCAGTGATGTAGAAAGTTGGTTCGGTTTCTACGAAGTGAAAATTAAAGTGTGTAAGAAAAAAGCCTGTAAAGTAGTTTTTATATCTAATATTTTATTTTAAAAGAAAAACTAACAGGAAATGGTCATAAAAACAGCAAACGTCGATCTAAGATTATGGAGAGACTAGAGAGAGTTTTGTGTTTAAATATGCTTAAAACTTCTTGGGATTTGATGATTAAGTAATTTTGTAAAAAATTTTTTTTCAGCATTTGTGTATTTTGTGTTCAGAGCTGAAAAGATATGACGCTGATCCAATCTGACATTTAGTCATGAAACAAATGTTTGAGTAAAAGTGGTTCAGGAGACATAGACAGTAAGAACAGCTAAATTTACCAAATTTGGACAAAACATATGTGTTGGTTTCTGAAATTATCCATTTTTCTCTTAGTAAGCAGTTTTCAAATGGTATGAATATTTTTAAGCAATAATAGTAATACAATATGATCCAAGAGATAAGCATATGTCAGCCTTTTTCCTTACGTCCGTCTCAAAATAGCTGTGATGCTATTATTTTTCATAGATGTGTCTACCATCTTACAAATGATAAAATAGACTGTTTTTTCCAAGTTTTCAAAGAGTAGTGTGAAATGTGGCCAAAAAACCCCGAAGATACAAGAAATTGCAGCAGAAATCGTGTAAACATTAAACTGTCATGTTAGTTGGTCATCATTTTTTGGGCATAAATAATCAAATGCAAGATAGAAATTGTTTTACCATCTTCATTTTTGGGTAATAGCCTTCTTTCTGTTAGTAGAACTTTAAGATTTCTTTCAAAATTATAGGCCTAACAGACTAAGATCCCATGACATTTCTTCTGAAAAATAAAATACAATTTTGAAAATTATTGTTTACACTGAACTGCCCCTTCAAACCCAAGCCTTTTCCTTTCCTTCTCCCTACCAGATTAGCAAGCTCTTGGGTCCATATATTATTCATTACAATCAAATAAGACACAGTGGTGGCTCAGTAAACTTGCTTTTCATATAAGAATTTATTTTATTGAGTAATGCGCACTGCAGACCCCAGCTTCCAGCAGCCAGGGCAGAAATGAGCAATTGTCTCATTGTAATAATGTGCTTCTGTCATCTCCCTATTATCAGCATGATAAAAGATGAAATATTCACAGATGCTGCCCTCCTAACCTGATCACAGTTTGATATTTGAGCTTTGGAAATGAGTTTTATGGGCTTTAATATACTCCTTGGCGGAGTGACCCCTGAAATTAAACATTATTACAGAGCGGATATTTAAAAAGCTGGGGCTGCAAATTGCATCAAAATGAAAATATTAAGGAGTATTAGTACTATGCCAAGTGGGAACTCACTGCTGCTGAAACGGTGAATGCCATAAAGCTCAAAACATTGGTGTCAAAAACATCAGGAAAAAAATAATAACAGTGCAGGCACCTTGACTTCTGTTATTTTATATGGAAGGCTAAACTAAATTACTAGAATGTTTTTTTCCATAGGCTCATTTTCCAGGAAGAAAAAGCATATTGATCTCAACTTTGTCTGCAGCACCCTTCACAGTTCTGTTAAAATGCACATTGCTTCTTTTCTCTGTGAACACCAATAAAATATGCTTAAGTGTAGTGAAATCAAAGACTTAAGAACAGAATTAGCCAACATAATTAGGTGAAACAGTGCGAGCACTGTTTCTATGGACAGGTTTCTGCCAAAGTCTGGGATATGAAAAGCTAAGGAAGTTTCTTAGACAAGAAAATAGAATAATGTACAATATATTTAATATGTTTCAATCTAAATACTATATTGTTAAAGTTAGGAAATAGCAAATTTTAAATCCCTGTAAAGGTGAAAGAAGAACATGAAATATATTAATTTATGTAAAGCAGCAGTTAGAGGCTAATAAAAAAGATAAATTAAAAGGAAGGGAATATAATGCGGTTTTAAATTTTATTCAGCTTTTTTAGATATGCATAATCTAAAAAGAAACAACCTTAAGAACATTCTGTATTTATAACCATTACTTTCTCCTTATAGCAGTGATCATTAGACAGCCCTCACAATGAGGAAGGAGACTGAAATGCAAACCCTATGCAAGTCATTCAACAGGATGGTCTTCAGTACGCCTGGAAGAGATAGGTGGTTATGGTGGAAATGTTTATTTCTGTGACAGCGAGGAGAGGTGGGGCTTTTTGCTGCTGTTTTGTGGAATTTTTGTTTTAAACAGAGGCATTTCATGACAACCTGAAGTTCTTATTGGCTTCAATATGCCTGCCTAAGTGCATGAAATGAATCCCTTTTTTTTAAACTCATAATTAATCACGCCTTAAAAGCAATTGTTTAATTTTTATTTGCATCTTAGCTTTTTAATCTGGCTGTGTACTGAAATACGTTTCGCTTTCAGTCTATTTATAGTTTTGAGTTATGAATTGTTGTTTGGACATCACCAAGTCAATGTGATTGTAATGCCCTCTGCATTCATCCTGCTAAAGCTCTTGCTAAATTGAGCTCAGCAGGAGCATGTCCTGTGACCTCATAAATAGTGGAAATGATTGCAAATCAGAATTCCTATATGTTCCTGTCTCAGTGTGTAACTGTATTCCCCACAAAGGATTCAGTCATCTCTTTCAAATTTCTGTTTGCCTTTTCACTCAGATATATTTGAAGATAATCTTGAGAGGGAGATCGTGCAGAGTCTGATTGAACTGTTACAGGAAATCTAAAATAAATGCCTTGTGTTTAACAGTAGTGCTTAGAGATGGATGTTTCAAACAATGCCCCAACTGCAAAGAACTTGTGGAATGGTGTATTAGAGTTCCCCAGCTGGGACTGGCAATTTGGAGCATATCTTTCCTAAATTACACCTTTATTTTATTACAAATAAGATGTCCTTTTTTATGCCTTACTATTCTGTGATCTGATTTTTTGTTAGCATTGAGTTTGGTATTGAAACCATGGGGAATCATCTGCAGTTTGCTTTCAGTCACATTCTATATGGTCATTTTAGTTCAGCTGAATGCTTCCCTTGCCTGACTTCTGGAATTTGAATGTAGTTACTATTTTGTTATTGGTAATACACATATTAAGAATTCTTCCCTCAATTTCTACACGTTGCCACGAATTTTGTAAAACAAGTATTCATCCTGTAAGTATTTTCTTCTGCTTTATATTATCGAGAACATAAACAGATGTAGGTTTTTATAATTATAGACACAATAAGCTGCTTTATAAAAGTAAGAATTTATGAAGCCTCATAACCTGGCTGTAGTTCTACACAATAATCTATCTTTATAAAAAGCATGGAAGTGGAGATTTGATTGGTTTTGAATTTTTTGAGAAATCAGTTGCATATAGATTTTCACACATACTGTCACCTTGTACGAACAAGAAGAAACCTGACATAGAACAGACACTGTTTGTGAAAGGCATTTTGTATCTTCACTTTCCTCCCCAATTTTTAGGCAAAGAAAAGAGGCAACAGAGAATTAAAAGCATAGAATCATTTAGGATGGAACGGACTGCTGATCTTTTATACATGTCTCAGACCCAGCACATGCTTTTTTGGGTGGCTGTGTATTTGCATTTTATTTGCTTTATTCCTGGTGTTGTATATAGTCAGAAAACACAAATGTTATAGATCATATCAATGCAAGCAATTTCCTGGTAATTAAACAGCTGTATTTAAGATGTTTTCCTTCATATAAAAATTACGTAGATAGACTTAGACTCTGCAAGTTTAGGGCAGACATGGTCTCCCTACCGGTACCCTGCACAGGCTCTCTATACCATGCAGTCAATACCAGATACGCTGAGCACTCTATTCTTCTGCTAGACAGCATCTTTTACATATGCTGATATATTCCCAGAATTTCTGGGAATATTTTATGTTCTTAAACATGGATTTGTTTGTGATTGAGGTTGTATTTTGGACCATATTCTTTCCTTGTTCCAAGAGATAGCGTCCTCCAGTGGTAGAACTTTATTGAAACAGAATCTTTTGACTTCTCAAACTGCGAAGGAAAAAAATTTAGATTTTTTTTTCTTTCACTAAGGTAAAGCCTACCACAATATTAAAAAAATGGTGACTACACCAGATATTATTACAGGAAACTAGAGATGACAAAGGATGAGCTACTATGACAAACACAAAACATGGCATGTAGATTCAGACCAGATATGAAGACCACTCCTTTGTAGAAGCAAACATGCTTGCAGTAGGGTAGCTACTAAGACCCCTGTGAGTGCATAAATCTTAGAAGATCTCTAGAAATTTTTAAAAATAGATAAATAGAATTATATATTTATAAATATATAAAAATAAATATAGTATATCATATATAAAAATAAATGTAATATGTAACTATAGCCCAGAGCAAATCCCTGGTTGGGAAAAAATTCAGCCAAATAGAGGTTACTTAGCTACAGCTTTGGAGGACAGAAAGAGGCATAAACATATGTGGAGCTAGAGGCAGAAATAGAGGTGTAAGGTACTCTTAGGATTCAATGAGTGGAGGTAAACTGGGGGAATACGGACAGGAATAAGAAACGTGCGCCTGCCAGCATGATGTTCCGGAGGCAATAAACCGCTGGCTGACAAACTGCTAAATAGAAGGCAAAAAGCAGCAAAGTGGACTTCAAATAGGGAGAAGACTAAAGATGAGCCTCTGAGTTTCAGAAGTACGTTTCAAAGAGGACAAAACAGATATTTATTCATAATGTAAACCACAACCCTTTGTCGTCAGATTGAAGAAGATTTTCAGCTGCGATTGCAACTTTTTTTTTGTTGTAGCTTGGTTTTAGTTTGGTATGGGTTTTCTGTTTTATTTTGGAGATATTAAGGAAAGTTTTTGTATAAATCTTCTTTTTGCAGTGCCATTTACAGTGATCAACATCTCTTTTCTCTTGTTTCTCTGCTAGTTAGTCAAACTCTGAGGGGAATATAGTTGGACAAACGAATTTTTTTTATTTCTGTGATTAAGTGTTCTGCCTTAAATTGACTTGAAAATGGCATCTTTAGTTGGCATTTTTAATGTTTCCTTAAAGTTTATTTACTCGTGCCTACTACTAGTGGAAGAATTTTACAACCAACGAATGGAAAGACTGAAAAATATTTAACGCTGAACTTGTTCACATTTCCATTCATAAAGTAGTTGCTTAATTGTTTATTTCCAAGGCGTCCTCCCACAACGCCAATTCTTCTGGCTTTTCTCAGCTAATTCTTCTTTACTTCCCCCACCCTCCTGCCTCTCACCAAATGATTAAATTGTGTCCGAAATAATTTTGTATTTTGGCGTTCGTGATCTATGCTGAAGACCATATTATGTCCAATAAAAAATAAAATTACTGTAGTATTTTGTCATTGTCTGCAAAAATACTGTGAGATTTTAATAGCAGTCTAGCCAAAAATGAGGAAGATTTATAATCTTGTAAGTGCATATTTGGAGATTTAAACTAAACCAGTACATTTCTTTAACTGTATGTACAGTTCTGTATGATTAGCTAGGGAGGAGAATAATCTTAGCTAAACAGTTTTGTTTGGTTACTTCAGATAAATACTGACAGACTAGAATTAGGAAACACTATGTTTTTAAAGACATGGGATTACGGTCAAAATCTCACCTTTCTGAGTTTTCTGTTATGGGTTGTTAACACTCCAATTTAAGGCACTATTAAAGCACCAAATCTGTTTCTTTCTTTGAGGTTTCAGGTGTCTTTGCTTTCAAATGGTCGTTTACATGTGAAAGAGATGAGGCTGTTCTGCTAAACCCCAAGATCAAGGTGTGAATTGCCCATAAATCTTGTGACTTCTGGAGTGCCTGTGCTGCAAATGCTAAAGTTATTGTCTGGATCCCTTCCTGCTCTTGGTGGTTAACAAATCAGCTTCTTGACTATTTAAACACTAAAAAAGAAATCGTTATTTAAGGTCCTGAAGTCTAAGCCAGAACCAGTTGATATGTTTATTAGTTCCCTTGGCATTATTCTTTATGTAGAACTACTAATAAAAGTAAAATACAGCATATGTAAACAAAGTTCAAGAGAGTGTGATTCACATCTGTGAAATTAATTTAGAGTATAATTTCAAGACTTTTTTTACGCTGAGGGGAAGAACGATGTTAACATCAGTTTGGGGGTTTTTAGAAAGATAATTTGAGCTACTTCTAAAGGTTACAGGTGTTGTGTTTTCCTTGGTTGAATAACCGTATTGCTAACAACATCTTCTTTGTGTCCTATAGGCCCTTCCCAGGCAGTGCATCTGCAACACTGCAGTAAAATACCCATCTGCGTATGCAGTAATGAGTCCAGAAACGATGGAGATGATCAGACTCTAGTACAGGATACTTTAATGGAAGTGGTGATGCTGTATTGAAGAGCCCGGCGTTGTCAGCAGCTGCAGCACTGGCATAAAACCTTTGCAGACTTACAGGGTTTGCAAAGATACTATTTCCCATTACTACCTTGAGACCCTGCTCCTAGCTTAACACTGAGTGCAGGGCTTTAGCTGAAGATGGTGACAGATTTTATCCCACGTATTTGTGAGTGGGAACACATACGCGGTCTTTGGTTTGGTGCATTGTCACACATGTGCTTCTGCATGTTGTCTCCACTGGATTATGAACTGTGTCTTTGAATATTTGCAGTTTTGCAGATATGTCTGTGGTACAGCGCTGGAGTATCCTTTGACTTCTAAAGAAGCACAGCTTGTTCTACTATGTGTTAGCAATTTGTGCGACAAGTAAAAAGAAGCAAAAGCTTATTTGAATATATTGTCAGATATTTGCGTGAGATTTATTGTTGGTTTTTAAATCTTTGCAAAATATGCTTCCACTCTCCATGTGTTTCTCGGGGTAGGGAATGAACCTTGCATTTTGCCTTCCCTGTTGCTATAAAGAGTTTCTGGAGGTGGCTCTGTTTAAAAAACATATCTTGGAAGGAATTTCCTGAGACAGTTCATTAAAACAAAGCAGGAGCAACACAGCTGAGATACCAAGCAAGTTATAGAAGCTTCCAATATATATTTCAAGAGGTTGTGGTAGGAGGAATTCTTCTTTGAAAAGGTTTAGAAAATGGGTAATAAAATAGAAACATGGACTTGTGATTTGTCATGTTTCATAAGGTACTGCTTTGGTTTTCTAAAACACCATTTCTGGTCTGAAAAGTCAGAGGGAAAGGAGTTTATGCTTTTGTTATTTGATACAGGTCCTCTCTTTATCTAGCAGTAATCTCCTTAATTTTCTCTTGTTTTAGGCAGATTTAGTCACAGCTTCTTGAAAAATGCTGAATGCAGCAAGAACCAGTCTCTTTCAAAGTGGGCATTTTGACCACAAATGGGAACCAAGGCAGTTACTAGTAGTCTTGTAATGCATATAAAAATGGCCTTGGAACCTTAGTAAATGGAACTTCCACAGAGATCAATACTACTAAATGGGCTTCTGGAGCTATTCTGATTATTGACACAGTCCTGCCCCTCCACAGCTTTCTCATGTTATGGCATCTCATTATTTTGAACAAATGAAGGCCAACAAGGAGGAAAGTAAACAAAAGAAAAATCATCAGTATATTTAAAGAAGGATTTCAAACACAATATCCTAAGGCATGAAGAAGAAACACTGTCTGCATTCTAGAAAACAGGAAAAGCACTTTAGAATATCCTGGGAATCACAGGATATGCTGCCTGATGCTTATATGGCATGTTGTGAGCTTTATGTATGTATTTATTGTTACATAAAATTGGTTTCCATATGACTTTGAATTACAAGCACCAGACCTTCCTTTTAGTGTTCATTATTTTTCACCTATGGCATTTGTAAACTGTACAAAGAGTCCAGGATAACCACACTTCAAGAACTAGATTACATCACAGAAATGTCTAAGAGTTGGTGTTACTGGCATTAAACTTTTTCTGAGAGAAAATATATTCATTTTATTACTCGTTCTCTTAAAGGGTAAAATTTCTATAGAGACAGAGCAAAAAGAATAGGCTGCCTAGAAACTCTCATTCTTGAATTTTTCTCTCTTGGGAGACATACTTAACGTGGAGGGTAAGCATGTAAAACAAAAACTAAGCCCCTACAAATCACCAGTTAGAGTAAATTAGAGAAGTGAATAAAGGTTAAGGCCTTCTAGGAGTGGAAGAGATAGATATTCAACTTTGTCAATATCTTGAGAGAAAGAGTTTTGTGTTCATTCTTGCTGTAGTGTTCTAGAACAGCTGTCTGAATTAAGCCCATCATGCTCTTCAAGGGTCGAAGTTGCTCCCGTTGAAGACTTTGTTGAAATTTTGCATGTAAAATCCACTTGCTATGCTCAAATCTCTAGAAGAATACTCAATCTTTAGTTGTGGACAGCTATACTGTCCTGGTGTCTCCACTATGGGGAGCTACCAGTGCTGGAATAGGACCTGGGAATACAAAGTCTGTAATTTAAAGGACAACATAGAGCACCTTATCTGTGGACTCTTAAGAGTCATTACCTGCAGTGGTTTTGTGTGTGTATATTTCCATTAAAATAACATACGCTTTCTAGTTGGAGTTGAACTCTAGAAATGAAATCCCTACTGAGAAGTAGAAATTGTTTAATTGAAAATAATCTGTATTTACTACATTAAACACTGAGGCTGACCACAAATATTCTATTCAGAGAAAGATTGTTAATGACTGAAAAATCAAACAATAGTCCTGGTGTCTGAGAATGCGTAATTTAAGAAAACTGACTGAAGTCTGACGTTTAACGGTACAGAAGAAGATTCTTGGCATTTTGCAGTAGAGGGAACCAGTCTTTCGGAGAGGGTTTTAATCAAACAGAGCTCCCACCTGGCTACAGTGGAGCAGAAACTAAAATATGTAGCTGAATAGCTGCAGAAAAGGAAACACTCAGGTGCACTTTCGTTTCTAGTTCACAGGTTTTTCTCTTAAGACAGGCAGGCAAACACGTGTTTGATCATCACATACCGCCCTAACAACAGAATGACTGTATAAAAAACTAGCTTCTTTTTTCTGTTTGTTTCAAAGGCTCTGGTAAGTAAATGTTATGTAGTGATCCCAGAACAGTGATCTGTTCCTCCGAGCTGTAAAGTTTTAGTGTCGCTCATCTTTTAGGGAAAGTTTGGCGTTACAGGTGATGATGCTTCCAAAATATTTTGGCACAAGTACTAAGGACAGTAGATCATAATTTTGTGCTTGAGTACAACTGTAGTGGTTTTTAACTCTCTTACCCCTTTATACTGCCTGTGCTGAAGGTTTTTCTAATACGATTGTCCCTTACTGTGTTAAAATAACAAGGCATTCATTCACCTTTGTGGCTGGGGTACAACATAACCAGCACTACGCTATGAGCACTTTGATATGATTATAGGTACAAGAGAAACTTGTTGAGCTGGAGAAGTGTTAGGAACAGTAACTGTCAAAATAAAAGTGTAGATTCTTGGCACTGCTGCTTGTTTGATTTTTAAAAAAGTGACTCTCTTATCACTTCAAAACATCATTTAGTGCTGTGGAAATTTACATTGTTGAGCTATTTGCAGCATGTTTGCTGTACTGGTCTCTGGTTTTGCCTAACTATATTTAAAAGTTTCTACAGTAGAAGAGAAACATGAGGCAACATAGAAAGGAAAACTTTAAAATTATATACTTCTGTATTCTAGCAAAAACAGAGGTAGAAAAAGAATTAACAAAGAATTTTCCAATTCTGACTGTAGTAATTGAGACCACAAAAAAATACACTCCATATTAAAGTCCTTTTTGAGTTCTAGAATGAAAGGCTTATGGGTTTGCTTTTCTAAAACAAAGTTCTTTTGCTTGGATTGCTGCAAGCTTGTTCAACGTAGCTCAGGATTCTATTTGGCGTATTTGGGCCTTTGGCTGGTGGAAACTTATTCCAGGAGTGAAAGTAAGAGCTTTCAGGAAAAGTGGAGCGAGATGATTGAAACAGCTGTCAGAGTTTGGTGGAACAAAAGTTGCTATCACAATGGAGGCATTACTTGGGCATGTTGCTACCAACAGGGAAGTCTACAAAAGTGATATTAAGACTTTGGCAATGAAGGACTACACTCTTACAAAATCAAGACGTCTACTAATGCAGAGTAACTACAAGAGGAGATTGAATTATATAAAGTGATGTAACTTTTTTCCTGCACACTTGGAGATTTTTATTTGAAGGCTCAATGAATTACCAGGAAAATTAAGATCAGTTCTGCAACCCCCCACTATGTCACAAGCAAAGTAAGAATATACTATAGCACAGAAGAGTGTATTAAATGAACATACAAAGTGTGTTTCATTTCTAAGCGCTTGCACATATAATGTCTGGACTCTAACAGTCACCTAGGCTGGAGGAGACGGGCTCAAATTTTGGTTACGTTGGGAGAACACTTCAAGGCCAATTAAACACCCACTTTTCTGTATTTGTGGTCAGAATAACGGGCTTACGAAGGTACAGAGTTAGTTACAGTGGGGAAATTCTGGCTTAATATCCTAGAAAAGAAGTATGATGGAAGGGAGAAGTGACTGGATGAAGAAAGACTAGTAAGAAGTAAAAAATTTTTTTTTGGCTTATCTGTCTTTCAATCTTGCCTTTATGCCAGTTTAAAGGGAAAGGGAAGAAGGAGAAAGAAAACGGTATACCGTGTCTCCTGAGTGACAAAAAAAATTTGCAAGACAATTTAAATGAAGAAAAGAATATTTTCTAAACATAGTGAAACTCTGTGCCTTACAATATCTGGTAACTTGGTGTCGTTTTATGTTTAGTCTGGTGCTGCCATAATATTTGTCTTAACTCAGTAGAGAAGGGGACAACTCTTCAGGAAGTTTCTTCCCCTCCACTAGCTTTAGCTTTTATGTTCCAGAGTTTTCAATTTTTCCTTCCTGATCTTGTGTTCTATATATCTGCTTTTTCTTTATTTTATTCTTGAAATCATTGACTTCCGATTTAATGCAGTTTTCTAGTACACAGCGTTCTATTTAATAATGGTAGTTCTGTACTGTTCATTTCTTCAAAGTAATTTTTAGCATCCATTTCTTCTGTATTGACATATGGCAGGAAATCTGTTAATTTGATCTACTTATTAGAAGTTCTGCTCTTGTGTCTGAAACAAAAATGTCCATACTATGATAAGCAAAACCAGAAATCTGTTGACCAATGCCGTAAGAGACCCATTGTATGGCTATTGCAGACATGGTCTCTACAAACAGTTTTCTGACCTCTGATGCCTCTAACTTCCTAGCTGCTGAAATTTTGAAATACCGTTTTTTCCTTCTCTTTCGTAATTTTTCCTGTTAATTTTATCAAACCAGGTAATTACTCAAGGGTTTTTTTATTTTCAGTAGTTAGGGAAATTTTTTTCTTACATCTGAACTACTGCTGAGAAGGAAATCGCTTATTAATGTGGGACCAAAACATAACTAAAAGCATAAAAAGTGTGTTTGTCATAACAATGGCTGAATTAGCTCTACAGTGAAAGTGAGGAATGTCAGAAAACAGTATGAGTTTTGTCTTTGTTGCTTTTTGATTGTTACCTGGCTTGTTAATATTAAGTGAAGACATTTGTGTTTCTTCATCAGGTTTCGATTTGCTATTTCTTTGGAAAGCACTGTTCGTAGGTTCCAGTTTTTGCAAAAATGGTGGGAATGTCTCGACTCCTATAACTTGGTGCACCCTCTTCACTGTGGTTTCCTTGCACAAAGGAGAGCAAGCATTGTGAAACGAGATCCGAGAAGACACATTTGTTAAGAAAGCTTATGGAATGTTTGACCATGGAAAAGTCAGAGCAGTTTACAACTTCAGAACCCCGTCTGTTTGTGAATCCATTTGTTCCCATGGACCTACTTTGTGTTGATTTAAATTTTCTTTTTTTCCCCAGCTTTTAAATTCTTACGCATTTAACTGTTTGTTGCTTTAATTTTACAGAAGACAGTACATTACAGAAGACTTGCTTTGGAAAGTAGTGATGGATTTCTTCTAGTATTTATTGCTTCTTTCTGATCCTGATAGTTTTTCGGACACTTCTCGTTCTACTATTGTATAACCAATCACTACAACATTCAAAATGAACCTCCAAAAGCAGTCCAGGATCTCCTTATGTTTGTTTTAGATAATTTCCTGAACAAATTTTTGTCTGAAATTTAATCTTTGTTACTGTTACTTAACTCTTTTATGTAAATGATTATTTCAAGTTGCTTGCTCCCTGCTTTAAAACGGCTAAATCTCCTTTTATTGGTGTTCACATGCTTAAAAATATTCAAATATTTTTCTAATTGTGAAACACATCTTACTTGTAATATACTAGTGGAACAAGACTACAATTAAGTCTAGAACACAGCTCAAGGAAGATTGTTTTTCTTAATTGTAGTAATTTCTGTGGTATTGCTTTTCCCTCATCTGACTATTTTTTGGTGCATAAATACTTAGGAAATACCTTGACTAAGAGTTAGAAATTATTAGGTATGGTGGTTAAAAATGAACAGGTACGTTTTAAGAGTTCATTCAAAGGGTTGTGAATGAAAATGATAAATAAAAAAATAATAAAAATTGTGGAGGGAGAAGTGCATGGAAAGCCACTTTCTCTCCGGTTTTACGTTCAAACATTCCCTGTTTATTTTACTCTTATGCTATTTTCTGTCTACTCATTTACAGGCATTTCACAGCAGAGAAATGATCTGAAATACGTAGCCATAGCAATGACTATTATGATTGAAATCGTCATAATTTCTTCCATTTCCTGCACCACTGTTTGTGGACAATTTTTTCTGAGAATTCAATTACTTTTTGAACGTCATTGTGTTTTCATTTAGTTTTTTGGGGGTAATTTTTAAAGATTTTAGATTTTTTTTACTACAAGCGTTCGCAGAGCAATTGTATGGTCTCATGTAATTTTTGATTGGTTTCTTTTCTATTTTTTATATCAAACTAGCTAGATTCTTTATCAGGTTTATGGTTAGTTTCACTTGCAATAGAGTTTTCTTCCTAAAACTGTCCTCGGGGGAGAGAAGGTTTTTGGACAATTCTGTTCTGAAGAATTTCATTTATTTCACTTCTAACTGCAAGGTTATTTAAAAATAATACAGATAAAAAATAATGACAGCCTTAAATGATTTTATGTACTAAAGAAATGCTGGAAATAAGTTTTTGGAGTAATCTGAAATGTCAAGTCATGAACGGTGTATTTTGAAAGAGTTCATATTTTTAAGCAAGAAGATGAAATATTAAATATAGATTTTTAGATTGCACTTATAAATCTAGAAGGATGTGTTCTTTGTTATCTTCTCAGTCCAGGACAAGTAGTGCTGCAAGAAAAGTCGAATTCAAGATGACAGATCAGAGGAGGTGATGGGAAATGGTTTAGAGGAGGTTCCTTTGGCCACAGATTCTATAGGCATATGTGCAGACCCGGGGAATTTACTGCAAAATATTTTGCCTCAAAAACATGTCTAATTTCATTTTTAAAACTCTTCCAGTGGAGGTGAAAGTGTTTTGTATCTACGTATTATTTAATGCCAGGGGGTCTCATAATGGACGTCAAAATAGATCAGTTGTGACAGAGACTTCCTGATGTCTGCCAGTAGCTGTTCACACTCGGAGATTTAGTGACCGTCAACATTGCTCTGAGTTTCACGCATTTGAGGTCTGATTTCTAGATAGAATACTTTTGGTTCCAGTGATAACACTGGATCGTTATGCAAACTTATTTCACCCGAAAAGAATTCAACACTCTCTTCTGGATTTATCAATTCAGATATAGATTACTAAAACATGTGCTATGTTTGGTATATTTGACGGGGGAAGAAAATTTTTTAAAATTACACCTTGCAGCACAGAATTCACTAGGCAGATGAAATAAACTGAGTACATACTGTATTTTTTTATTTGCCATCTTCAGATTGATTTTATGCTGCTGTATTTCCCAAATAGAAGCAATTTCAGGGTCTTTTATCAATTCTCTAGCTCTGTTTTTTTCTTAATATTGTACGCATTTCATAAATATTGTACACTTTTTGGTATTTGTCGATTTGGCATATAGAATAGAATATGCTGGACTAGAAGAGACCCATTAGGATCAAAAATTAAACCCCTGGCTCTTCCTAGAACACCCCAAATATCACATCATGTGCCTGAAAGTTTTGTCCAAATGCCTCTTGAACTCAGATAAGGCTTGGTGGTGCGACTACTTTCCTTGGTAACATATTCCGGTGTCCAACCACCTATTAGCTGAAAATCTTTTCCGGATAATCCAGCCTAAACTTCTCCTAAATCGACTCCATGCTGTTTCCTATCACTGGTCACATATAAGGTTGGTTCTTTTCCATGTTGCTTCTTTCATCATATTTTATTAAATTTTTAGACCAGCTGTCAGTATAAGGTGTTTTCCTTCCTTTTGTACTTTCATTCTTTTAAGTGTTTTTCCTTTCTTCACTGCCATTCAATGATTAGTTTAGCAAGAAAGAGTAAATTTGTCATTTCCACACAACTGTATTTTCTTTTTCCAAGGAATTTCACCTCCTTGAAAGTGCTCAATGAAAAACTTGACAATTTCTTTACAATTCTAGCAGTGATCTTGTGTTGCTGTAGTGGGTCGATGCTGTTTGAGATCTTGTTCCTCTAAATCTTACGTCAAATGCCTATGAATCTTATTATTTTGGACACCTCCTGGCAAGTACCATGACATTCCCCTACCAAAAGCTCTGTGCCTCCCCTCCCCTCACCTCCTCTGCCCCTCATTTACTCTAACAGAGAATGATACCGTGTAGACTTTTTCTTTTTAAACTACACAGGGTAAAGTTTGATTAAGTTTCTAGTTTTTTTTGACTTGTTTTATAGGTAAAAAGTCCCTATCAGAGGAGAAGCAAAATGTGATAAAAGATACAGGGACACCGTAAAAACTCTTGTGTAAAAACTCTTGTTTAAAAGGGTGGTTTACTGTTAGGAAGACCAGCACTTTCCTGTAAGCTTGTCATGAGATCATGGAATTCAACTCTTGACTGCAGGCAATAGGTGTGTAGATATTTAATTTAAAAATTGTGTAAGTGCCATCTAGCTATCTATGAATCAATCAGTCAAACAATCTGTGTCTCTGTCAGGAAATACAAAGACCAGGTATTGCCTCAAGAATGAAGAGCAATGAGTACTGCTGTAAGGCATAGACTTCGTGTGTTACCTTGAGTGGCTCAAGCATAACATAAAGGCAAGCACCTTTGCAAGAACCAGTGCCTCTCAAATAATTGCTAAATTATTATAAGAAATTACGTATCTGCTGTAGTTCTATTCCTGATGTTTCATTAAAATGAATAAACTCCTCAAGTTCACCTTACCTGACGAGATTTTAAGGTATGACTTTTACGCTGATGGATCATAAAGAGCAGGAATTATATGTTGGGTATTTAGAAATTGATTCCTGACTTTTGGATCTTGACACAGTAATCAGTGAAGTAAATATAGGGTTAAAACAAAGGAAGCACTAAATGTCGTTACCTGATACCTCCTTTAAGAAAACAAAACCATTTTTAGAGAGGTGCATAATTACTCTGCAGAAAATGGCCATTCTCCTCTCAGTGAACATGGCCATCTCTGCAGGCAATATATTGTGCCTTTCCTGTATTGCTAAGAGGTTTGAAGAGAATAGAAAGTTGGGAAGATACACTTTCATTATATTGCTAAGTATAAGAGGATCAAATCTGAAAGGTTATGTAATGCCTGGTATCGGATCTGCTGAAAGGCCTGACTTGTTGAAAGGTCATCCAATCTTTACTGCATGTGTTGTTTTACTTCACTGCTGTAGGTGCTAGGGTCCTGTGAGGATATGATATCCACAAACTCTTTCGGAAGCCACCAGCAAATGAGCTTTAAATTCGTTATTACCTTAACTTCTTTGCTGATGTTTAGCTAATATGCTTAAAGATTCTGGTGCTAAAAAATGATGTGCTGCTGCCGATACTCATCCCAGGCTACTTGGTCATTTTCTACTGAACACAATATTTCTATTAAAAATCGCCGTTCAGGACAGATATTTCCAATGATTTTTAAAACAAAATTGTTATTCAGTTTTGGCTTTTTAAATTGCTATCTCTGTTGCTCACCATTCCGTTTATTTGCTGAGGCTTTTTGCCACTTTTAGAGAGGCATCTAACATACAGGGATGTCCTCATTCTTAGTTTCTGCTTTCCAGGTCATCTATCATCCTGTAAATTTTTATGGTGAGCAAGACTGTACTACATAACATGAGTGATTTTTTAAAATAAATCTAGGCATCAGAACCTTAAAGGTTTTGCGTGCTTGTTTTTAAGTTTTTCTTGAAATCTAGTTAAATATTCTTGCTCTTTCTTCTGTAAATGAGACTTAAAAAATTGAGACATGCTATTTGTTAAAATACTAGACCTTAAATTATCCCGGACTTTTGGTTTTGCTGTTCTTCTAGGGAATATCTTGAATTGTTTTTCAACAAACCTGTTTGCACTTTTATTGTGAAAAACGTTAGTAAAACAAGTGACGCTGAACCGGTTAATTCTTTATGATCATGGTGATGAAAGTTTGGTTTGTAGTGCTTTTAATTTGACCACATTTTATCAAAATTTTATATTATACGCGATTGTCTTTTCTGAAAATTACAGGAAGTAGAAAACCTGGAGACCCAAGAATTTTTCATCTTATGTAGAAAGGATTTCTCCAGAATATTTTCAAACTCATTTACGCTTTTCCTCCACAGATTACTTTATAGCTTCTCTCTTTTCAGTGAGCTGTGACAGAACCCTTTTTTTGTGATTCAGCGTGAGACTGATTGCCGTGGGTGTTTTGGCACTGAATTTGTCTGCAGGCAAAAATTCTGCCCTACGCATTCTCATGCTGCTTCCTTTGGCATTGTGCTGCAGCAGTAAGCAATCCCACAGGGCAGGGCTTTGCATGGTGTGCATGCAATGTTATGTCATGAAAAATGCCTTTACAAAAGCCACTGATATGATCCACAAGGCGGAATTTTTACTTTGGGAAATTTCATCCCAGGAAGGAAATCTGGCTATTGTGTCTGAACTAAAATACAAAATACAGATACTTGTTGCTGTCATACTGCTTAAAAATTCAGGGGAAAAAATGGGCAGTGATCTTTGTCTTTTCAACAATAGACAACATTTTGTTCTCCTGTTCTAGTTAGACTCTGCTTCAATATTATACTTGAGTATAATCTTCAATATTTTCTTTAAGCAATACAAGGAACGGGTAGGTGTCTCACAATCACTGTTTTCGGGACTCGTCCAAATAAAAAAGGAGGAAAAACTCTCTGTGTGTGTTTGCTATTTAAATTGTTTCCAGGGATGCAGAAAGAGGTTTTGATGATTAGGGTAGAGAAAAACGTCATAGCAAGGGTGTCCAAAATGGCTTAATGAGCACCAAAGTCATCCAGATGTGAAAGGAAGGAGAGACATTGTAGAAATTGCCTAGTTTTGTTGCCAACAGTGGGTTTTTTGTTAACTAATCTTTGGAAAACTTTTCCTCTGATTTCTATTTTTGTGGCAAAGTAGTGGAAAGTAGGGAACGTGCCCTTTCTCTCTCGGCCTGTGTGATAACAGACTAACAACTGATAAATTCTGTGAAACTTTTAATTGCTATTGTGAGTGAGGTTAACAAAATGTCCGTTGATAGTCAGTTGGTTCCCTCTGGACACAGAGATTTTTCCTTGCAGTGCTTAAAATAACCTTGAGGATATGTTTCTTTGGCTGTCGCTGTGAATTAGAGAGAGAAACAGACAGAGTACCACTTCTTTTTTTATAACTGCATAGTGATTTCACTGCTATTGTGCAAGCTAAGTTGGTGCTCTTTGGTTTTGTTCATTGAATAATGATAGGGCTGCACCTTTTAAAAATGTAACGCTTTCATTTCTGCTACGACAGAAATCATTATATGCCGTGCTAAAATAGCACGTAATCCTATTAAAACATTAACCTTGCAAGAGAGTTTTGCTGTGGTTTATAAGTATTTAAGTTAAATGAAATTAAAGTTTTAAGTCTGATCGTTGAGTCCATAAAGTGAGAGAAAAGGAATGTAACAAGAGAGTGGTCATCTTCTTTTATGGAATTGTCTTTATTATAATGGCCATTGTCATCTTAAAATTTTTTGAAAAAGAGGTTTCCACTGAATCTCTACTTTCTTCTCTTCCACCGTCCAGATTTTTCATTTGAGAGTGTAGAAAGCAGCTGTTAAACCTCAAATGTGTTTGGGAAATCAAACAGCTTAGTCAGTTTTCTTAGAACACCTCCTTAGGTGCATATGTCAGCAGCGGACAGTATGAAATTGTGCAAGGCGAGGCAACGGAAATTGATGCTATCCCCACACAGATATATTATTGGTCATAGGAAGTGATAGATCTGATGTTAGTTGAGTCCAAAATATGATACAGGAGAGACCTCTAATCGTTTTTCTTGACACCCATTCTTTTCCTTGAGTCTTTATGTTCTGTTGTCAGCAGAATTGACATTAGATGTTGTTGGTGCTACGTGACTTTGCCACTAAACATGGGTAGCCTTTCTCCTGTGACTTGAGAGGGAATACCACCTTGAAACTGTGTGAGACACGGTGAACTTGTGAAGCTCTATTCCATGAAAAATGTTTGTTCAGCATCTTCTTTTTCTGCTTTTTTGCTTGTTTATACATTCAGCTGGACTCCTCTAAAATATCAGGGTACATTTAGAAGCAAAATGTTATGTTTTCCTCTACAGAAAGTCTCCCCATCACATATATTTTATTCTCATAAAAGATATTTTCTTTCATTACCAGATTGGGTTTGACGGTTTCAGCATTTCTGTTAAGATTGCTTGATCAAAGAACACTATCAACTGTATTTAAAAATGCAAGTTTTTCTGTAAATGTCATAACGATATTTGGGTTAATTCATTTTCAGGAGAATAACGATATCCAGCATTTAGTAAAAAAATATCCAAGAAGAAATCGCTAAATATCTAGATCTCCTTTCTCCCCAGTAAACAAGAAAAATTCGTCTACTTAAAGAGAAGGAAAAATAAGAAAACATTAGAGATTTTTTCAGTGTGATTTGAGGTCAGTTGGAGTTCCGTTAGGTGGCAATGAATTTAGATCTAGCCGAATTCCTGTTCCAAAAGGGTTTTCTTCCCTGCATATGCCTCGGGAGGGGGCCAGAGAAATTTAGAAGATATAGATGAAAGAGAGAATTGCAGTGCTAGGGGAGAGTAACAAGAAGAAAACTACAGAAATATCAGAGGGAATATAGAGGTTGTCTGTGGAGCTATTGATTCATAAAATGGGATGATTGAGACAGATGATGGGTAAAGTTCCAAAAAGTGGTCCCAGCTAAGTGTATTGTTTAATGTGCTAAAATGTTAGCATGTTCCTGGCAAATGGAGTGTGATATTCCAGCTATGGAAGCTGCCTTTCTCCTTGTGATCTCTGTGAATTTCAGTGTTGTGTCTGTACAGGACTTTCCCCTTTTTGGAGGTGTATTAATGTGGTGATGTGGTACATGTTGTAAGCAAACTTTAGAACAAGTCATCCATCATATGAAGCCAAAATATAAAATGGCTTTTTGATGTGAGATTTTGGGCTGCCGAGAAGAAGAACTTAAAGCATCAGGGTGTTCCAGGTAAACTACAGGAACATGTAACTCTTACTTACTCCGTGGTCCCAAGAATCAACAAAGTGATTTGTAAAGGATGAGTTCTTGACCAGCGAAATCTTCCCCTTAGCCACTACACAAGTCTTTTCCTCGAACTTGCTGATAGACCAGGCTTAAAAGCATAGCAGTGGAGATATTGGAAGAAGTTGGAACACTAAATGGAGGCTGAAAATAATGAGGTTAATTGGCTTTTGTGTGATGGACTATTCACGCTCTGAAATGCGTGTCGATTTAAAGAGCCTGTTTGAGTTCTTCTTGGAAATAGTCATATTTCTGCATCTCCAAAAGGCTTCCTCTTCTGTGAGCTCAAGTTCTCTTCAGTAATCTACTTGATCATGAAAGGGGGGGTTAAACTTTGGGATTTTCTTCCTGAAGACCAAAATTATTTAGGGTTCTTGTGGCAACTTGCGTTAGGAATGCTGCTGAGTTGAGAACTTGATCATTTCTGGCTATAGCAAAAATATCAGACATCATAACACGATCCTGCTGGGTTTTGTCTGTGTACAAAATGTTGTGCCAACCAGAGTTGTGCTTACTGCCTTCCCTGCTGACATTGTTCAGTTGTTGCTCACAATGTTGTGCTGTCTCCTTCTGCTGACTCTGTACTAGACATCTGCTGACTGTGATTCGGCTGTTTCACCCACTGAGCTGAAGAGTTTTGGGATCACTGGTGTATGATCAGGACCACTTGACAACCAAAATGTCTCAGCAGGGGAACTGGAATATAGGCCAAGACTGACATAAGGCCTCTTATGGTTTAATTTGCTTTTGCCTGCACCAAGACAGTTGCCTGAACTCTATGCTTTGTTATTTTCTCTCTTCTTTAGAGAAACATTAGTTAGTTAGAATGGCAACTGGCAGCAGGGCTATTATATACTGTAGAGAGGCATGTGGATTCAGCTAATTTCAGGTTTTTTTCCAAATCTATTAAAGGTTTTTTAGGGTTTTAGTATGTACTTCACTGTTACCTCTTCACTAACAAGAACTTGAAAGATAAAGTTTTCATGATGTTTTACTCCCTTTGAGGAAACCACTTAACTAGCAGATAAGTAATCTCTAGTTTTCTTCCTTGCAAAATTCGACAGTGCCCTGGATTTGCCATATCCCACTTTTCCATGTTTCTGTCTCATTTTCCCCTAGGGTGTGTTGGCCTACTCAGACACAGAGTAAATCACTAGACATGTAGGGGTGAACGTAAGAAGTAGTAATAAGTACAAACACTGAACTCCATCCTAGATTGTCTCCTAGTTTCCCTGTTAAACCATTCTCATTTTCTGATGTTGTCTATTTCAAAACAAGACTTGGCTGAAGGACCACTCTCTTGAGTTCTTCCCTCCTGACAGCCATTGACTTTTCAAAGCCAATTGAATTTTTCTGAAGAGTCAAAGATGAATTTGTTAAAGCTGGAGATATATTAGTGTTAAACACTTTGAAAGTGAATCACAGCTAAATACATTGGCTGCAAGTACTCATGTTGGAACCCTACCTAAGATCACAAAACCTGATCGAGTTGAGACGTTTCACAACATGCTCAGCTATGTGCAGTATTCGTGCAGAGAAAGTGGTGCTACGTGACAATTGTTGATACTCTGTATATGCTGTGAAAACACACACAAATTTCTGAATTTGTCCAGGTACTTTGAGTCTATGTATTAACCCGTAAGGTAAAATCTTATGCTAGTGAGTCCAACGCTAAAGATCTGCCCCATACAAAGAATGTGGATTTCTTTTCTATAATCTGTCTCCTGGTGTTCAAATATTCCAAGCTCATTTTCTTTTTTGTTAGAAAGATCACTCAGTAATTGTTCTCTGGCCATCCCCTGGAGATTTACAGACCATTATAGAAACCATTTATATATATATTTCCGATTTTCCATTAGTCTTTTCTGTCTTTCCAAATACTACTAAGTCAATTTTATGATACATTGTTAAGAATTCTGAAAAAGTGTCAGAAACATTTTCTCCTTGTTCTTTGTTCTTTTCATAGCAATTTCTTATTTTCTACTTGCATTTTGGTTTGCTGCTAAGCCAGTTTTTCTTCACAAAACCATCTGCAGCTAAATCCCAGATTTTTTCCTTGAGTCAAAATAGCCACTTTGGACGTTGTCAATTTTTACGACGCATATGTAAATTTAAATACATTTTTGCATTGTGCTACACTTCTAACTAAATACTGTTCGCTTTTTTATGACGCATTTATCCTGTAATTCTTTAGTTTTCTTCTAGGTTTTTACTTCTATTACTGTCATTAGAAAACTGGATCAGACTTAAAGGTTACTAAATTTAGTATCCTGCCTCTGATGTCGGTGGTAGGAAAGTGTATGGAAATACAATATATGCACCATGATGGTTTCCTGGTAGCCTCGTTCCAGATTCCAAAACAGGAGACTTTTAAAAAATTATCATCTTTGTTTCCATTAACTCAATATGTTGTGCATCCACGAATTATATCTTTGAGTCCATTCACATTTCTATTTTCCTTAATGCGATACTTAAGTGATCACAGGGTCCTCAGTGATCACACAAAAATGAGTGTGGCCTTTTCCATCTCCTCTTTCTTTGGAAGTGGGAAATTAAAGCACGTAATAGTACATCTGTCACATATTTCTACATATTTTTAGGCCAGTAACATTTCATGCTGCAGACTTGCTGCTCTTCAGGGGAATTTTTTCTGTATTGTAAAGCAGTTTTTCTTCAGAATGAGAGGCGATCTCAAGACATGTGCTTGTGAAGATGGATTTCAAAGTAACATAAGAAAGATTATGCTGTAAAGATGACTTAGAATAGTTTATTTTCTTATGATGTGGCCTTATGTTTTCTTTTTCCAAGAGTCTTTAAGGGGGTTTTAGCTTCTGATATGCTTGAAAAATTAAAACTTAGATTTTACTCAGTTTCTGCAGTGGTCCTTTTGTGTTCTCGTCTACCATATTATGTTTTTACTTTAACCTGCTAGAGATAGTCCTTTCTCATTTTTCTCATACGGATGTTGATTTGGCTTTCTCAAGGTGTATTCTTTTTTACTAATAGTCTCCTTCACCTGCTTAACAGGGCAAGCATCTTGAGGAAAATGTAAACTTGGGTATGACTGCTTACTCGTAGCAGAAAAGCTTTGTCTTTCTCATACATGATTGAACAATTGCCAGCTATAAATTTAAAAGAGAGATGGGAGTAACAGGGATTGGATCTTCTTGAAAGTAACTCCGTTGAACAGGACTGAAAAAGCCATAGCCCTGTTCCTTGTGGACTGTTTACCGTTAGTTTCTCCCAATATTTGTGATTACCTTCCCACAGAAGTAATAGAAGTAAAATGATTAGATTTTAGCAGAAATAAAGTCGTACTTGTGGTGTATATCTCCAGGTGTGTACTGTTTTCTTTTGCTGGTCTAGTCCATTTAGATAGGCAATTAACTATATTCATAAACATTTAGAGAGTTTAAAATGCATGGTTTTTTCTCTAATGCCTCTGACACCAAACTAAATCTTTTGGAACTGTAAGGTTCCTGCTGTAATATTTTCTTCTAATCACTGTGTCTTTAGAATTTTTATCTCTGTTATTTGTTTTAACTGCCTTTTTGTTACGTTTGTAAACTAGATTCTGGTTTAGGGCATACATTGCATATACAGGTGTATATGTCTCTGCCTCTCTTGAAGTATTTGTGTTTCAATTGAAATGGAGTGGAAGCTGTCAAATAAAACATTAGTCTGAAATTTAGGCATATATGGTGAAGAATAATGTGTTACATCTCTGTTCTTTGCTTAAAGAAATGCTGAGGTGTTAATCCCATTGAGAAGTTCCCACCCGACCCACCGAAAGGAAAGAATTATATACTGTGTAAAAAAAATGCAAAATAAGTGATTTGGTTTTGACAGTGGTCTGATAATGCATTACAGTGGTTTTAAAAATTAAATTTTTCTTCAGGGTTAGTTAGTCTCTCAGAAAGTGCAGGTTCTAAAGACATTTTCAAAAAAGCTCATATATTAAAAGATCCGGGTGGCTGAACAAGCTCCAGGTTTAATTTCATGTTTCTACTTTTTCCTGAGATTGCCATTTGATCCTTGTTCCATCTATTCACAGTTAAGGACAGCGATGTATAAGAGAACCACTATTTTGAATCTCACTATAGAAAAACGGTGTTGCTTTATCACTTCAGGACAGTTTCCCCAAGTGAAAAATAACTTACTGTAGGTAATGAGCTGCCTGTGAAAAACAAGCAACCATGTCCTCTGTGCAATTGGCAGGAGAGAGGCTTTTGTCTGGCATTTTGTGTTGCTGCTCCCAGTGGATTTCTTTAAAGGTCCATGCATGGTGAGAAAGTGAAAAGCAGTTCTAGCCAAGCTTATGTTCTTAATAAAGATGTCCTAATGGATATTCCTTTTTTGATTACCAGGATTTGAAAATAGGCCTCTGTCTTCAATGCTAATTAACTGAGGGTTTTGCTGTTGCTGATTTTGATGTAGTTGAATTTGTGCAGTGGAACAGGCATCCCACATGTACAAAGAACAGCTTTTTATTGTATTGAACTTGCTACCTGTGAAGAAAACTTAAGTTATAATTCATAACAGTTCCGAGGGGGAAAAGCACCTTTCAGGATAGCTTTAATACTGTGATCTTTTTCTTAGTGAGAAAAAACCATCAGTTTGTAGGTGATGTCCTGGTTTAATGGGCATTATGAGTTATTTAGCTGCCCTGAATGGATGGATGCACCTATATGTATGGACCACTAAAATTACCTATGCAACTGAATAATTTTATTAAACACTATTTGTTCTTGCACTATAACTCTGTTTATCTGTGTTCTTGTCTTTTTTACAGCTGACAGAACATATGATGCCAGACAATAAAGAGAAGCCCATAATTCTGTGAAATTGAGTATAAATTATTTTTAAAAGAATTGCAGATTTATTTTAACACTCAGATAATTTTACAAGATTACATTTCATCTTCTCCTCATCCCACAATGAGTGAGATTAAGTTCTCTTATATAATATTTTCTTGTTGAGATGAGTTTCATAAGTAAAGGTCGATGAAATATTAATCAGCCCTTTGGATTTGTAAATTCATGGTGCATCAGATGCTTAGGCTATTGTTATACAGGATTTTCTTTTTAAAGAGTTTTGTATACTCAACTGTTTCTTATATTATGCTTCACATATGAACTGGTTTTTTTCATAGTATGGTGAAACTCTGGAAAACTTATTTTGAAAGTACAGGTTAATAGGTTTTTTCTAATATTCGTGGCAGGGGAAGCAGGTGCCTAAAAATATACCTTGAAGAAAAAGACTAATTAGAGGTGAACAGAGCCTAAAGTACTGTTTTTGATATGTAATGTAAACTTTTGCAGTTTGGTGTGATGTAGACTGTTACCTGAGTTGTGCTAAGGCATGTTGCTTATGGTTTTAAAACTACAGCTTCACTCCCTTCCATACGTTCTGCACTTTTTATTTTATCAGATATTTTAAGTTGCTAAAAATTACTGAAGAAAAGAAACTTATCTTCAAAATAAAACAACAGCTTGATATAATGTAAAGTCTAGACAGGTTTTCAGTGGAATACTTTCCATTTTAAATATGCAGTGATCTGGGCACTGGAAAGCTGTGACTGTTATTCAAAGTTTGAGAAGAATTTATGTCTTTTTTTAGAATTCTTGATCTTGTCGAACAAAACTTTACTGCAAGGCCAGTGCATATACCTGTAGGTAGTTATGATGTTATTTTATGCTCAAAGAGAAAAGAAGGAGGGAGCCTTCGTAATGGGTTTCTTACAAATGAGAAATCCTTGTAGTACAGGCAAAAAAATGGCCTACTTCTTCATTGTACTTTCACCTCAGAATTTCAAATGAATAACTATTACAATCATGATTATACCTGATGCACATTTTTTTCTTGTGTGGGCCAGGTAATTGTGTGAGCCTTGTGCTTAAGAAGGCCAGGAAATCATCAGAGCATCTAAATTAAAATTTAATTCCTGCTTCAGTTTCTGAATGAAGTATTAGCAGGCAGTGCCTAATCTATTTCTCTTGTCTCAGTACTTGAATATTTTGGCATTACAGCGCTATGTTGCTGGCAACGCTCCCTTGTGGAGGTGCCTGAGTGTGAGTTTCTCTGCTGGACCTGCACCTTCCTCTTCTGCTTTGCTTCCACTTTGCTCTGGGTGGCTGTTGCTCTCAGGCTTTCAACAGAGCAGAGGCTCATGGCTGCTGCCAGTGCTGTGTCACCGATATCTGTAAATTGCTACCAAAGATCCTACTAAATTTACTATTCCTATTCAGCAACATTATTTTAAATGGTCCATGACCAATAGTTCTGCACTGTAAAGTGCACTGCAGAACTACACAAGACAAATTGATTACCATTTTCCCAGTCATAAATTATTACAATCACTGAATACCACCCCACTATCAGCAAAACCTAAATTATTGGGGCCTAAATTACTGTTTGCCGGTCGGTAAATGAGTGCTTTCTGTGTTGATCACATTTCTGGAATATGAGTGAAAAATAATTTTTCTCATTCTCAAGTAAAATCCCTGTGTGAATTTAGCACTTGAGGCATGCAGGAGGGTAACCTTGCTCATGTGATTCGACTTGAGTGATTTTTACAATGGTTCACAGACTTGGATATGGTCCTTATTAGTGCGTGTCAACACCAATGACCTGCCAGTCATTTTAATTATGCTGCGTCAAAGTGCTTATTCTGAGTAAGCAGCGAAAGTTTTCAGTAACTAAAATTAACTTTCACAGTATAAAAACTGAAGAAGGCCTTTAATTTTCAAAGAATACAATTATTTCATTTTATTCATGCAAATCGTTCATGAGCCAAATAATTTTGCTTTGATTCATGTAACTACTTCATGGATAAAATTACCTGCCAGTTACTACACTGTCTCTCTGAAGATGGAAGGGCTTCAGGCTTCGGTTAATATTTCATTTCATTATATCCCAGTTCACTGCCAGCACAACTGCAGTCTCTTTTCCTGGGTATGTTGATCCAGTGCCATACTCCCTGCAGCTCTTGGCTGAGTGACATCACTTTGTCCAAATTCTGGATAATTTTTGAGAAAATGGCCCATCTCTGAATTGCTTTTATACTTAATGAGCAGCAGAAAGCTCTAGCCGCTTGTTGGCCTTGGTCTTTTTCTTTCCAGTCACTCCTTATCTGAATTGGAGCCCTTGTCTATTCTGTTGCTCTGGGACTGTTTTTCACAAGCAGCAGCTGAGAAACACACGTGGTATTTTCCTTAAGGCCTAAGAACTAGCTCTGCAGCCTCATGAGAAACCGTTACTGTTGCTGTGTTCTGGGAAATTTATTCTCTGAAACACGAGAGATGTTTTGCTAGTAATGTAGGATACACATGCTAACAACTTTGGCTGAAGAATCATGCACCTTTTCATTGAGATCATGTGTTTCTGCCAAACTAACACACTTGTTTGTAGAGTCTAGAAAAGCAATATCTTTTTGGCCATCTTGGTTGTTAAGTACTGCTGTGGCTCTGATGTTTCTCTTCTCAAAAGCAGTCAAAGCACTACCTCTTCGTCTTTGTAAGACTTGCACAAAGTTGGGTAGGATATTCCTTTCCTTTTAGTATTAATGTCTTTGGTATTCACAATTCATTTAAACGTCCCATACACCACTGAATTTTAAGGGATTCACAGAATCATTTATGTTGGAATTGTCTTCCCAAGATCCTCTAGCCCTCTTGCTCAAGCAGGGTCACCTAAAGCAGGTTGCCCAGGAACTGCATCAAGTCAGGATTTTTAGTATCTCTGCAGATGCAGGTGGCACAGTATGTCTGCTAAACCTATTCTGATCTTTGACCACAAACAGAGACAAATTGTCTTGGGGTGACTTTATGATGTGTATCCCCTATCATCGCTCTATGCCCAGAAATGAATCTTGTGCCTTTCTACGCCTTTAAACTGAGCTCGAAAGAGCGGACAGTAAAAAAAGGTCAGATGAACTTTTTCAAAGCAGTCTGTGCTTCAAGGTCACTACTCTTCTGCGTTCCTCTGCTGTGGGGAGAAGAGCAGAAGAAGCTCCCTTCCTGCTTTTCAGCCAGCTTTTTTTTTCTGCTCTGTTTCTTCAGAGAAAGACGGAGAGTTAAACCTCTTTTTTCTGGGACTTTGGGTCCTTTTTTTCTTCTCTTCTGGACTTGTTCAGAAGACCGGACCATCAGAACCCCACTGGGGGACCTTTCCACCGGTCTGGAGGGGGGCTCCACACCAATCCAGCTCCGGGGAGTGGGAGAGAGACCACACCCACAGAAGGACTCTAAAATCTTGCAGGTTTTCTTTCCACAGCAAGAGATTTCATTATTTAGCATTTTTTTTCTTTTCCTGTGTGTTTATTAATAAAGAGTTAATAGTCTTTCACCTTCCTCCGAGGAATATTTCTTTCCCGAACCTGGTGGGGGGGCGGCTGTAACCTGCTTTCCTTTTAGGAGACATTCCTTTTGGATGTTTCCCTGACTTTGGCTCAACCCAGCACACAAATATAGAAATTCAAATCTCTGTGCTGGAACCGTACTTGTCTTTGAACTTCCTCTTTTTGCTAACCTCTATACTAACAGAACTTTCCTGGGATTTTCCCTTCCTCTTTTTTTTTTCTTTGTGAGTACTACAATAATTGAATTTTTATTAATATCAGCTTGAAAATAATGTTCTAGCAGCTGTTGTTACTCTGGCTGTTCCTTTGCCTTATACTTTATCAAAGATCAAGAAAGAATAACTATATTAACCTTACAGGCAGATAGTCAGGGCACAGTTCTGCAAAGATTTTTCACAATTAAAGAATTTGCAAGGCACTAGTAAGCACTAGAAGAGGCCTCAGTAGTAAAGTGATACCTGGAACACTAACTTTTGTTAATTACAGAGTAAAAGAGGATCTGTTTGTATTCTGCAGTGACACTTTCCCCAGCTCTCTGCCATGCTGTGGAAGAGCTGCTCCTATGAGCTCTCAAGGAAGGCACAGTGAGAGGGACACTTGCTGCTCGTCAGTGGGAATGTGTCACACAGATCTGTTAACAATGTGGTATGGAAAGGACTCAGAAAACAGTTTAAAGATCGAGATTTTTCTGAATTAGGTTAATGAGCGGTAGTTGTGCTTGGTTGACTTTTAAACTGTGGTGACCAGATTTGAAGACAAATTAGAGACTGCAGGACACCTATAGTTTTAGAATTTTTCGTCCAAATAATCTGAATTACCGAACCAGTAGTTTCAAGTAAGACGGTTCTGAAATTGAAACCTTCAAAAAGGCAATAAAAATGCAATAACATGGTGTGTTATTGTTATATAACATGTGGCAGTGGCAGATCAGGCTTTTGCTGTGTCAGGTCCTCAAGATGACTTTTCCAGTTATAGTAACAAAGTATCATGAAAATGTGGAACGGTACATGCATGGGTAAAGAGAATATCAAATTTAGATTCAGGTGTGAATGCTTCTACACTGAGACAAATTCACTTACTGCCTATATTATCTGTTTGAGTTGTATAGAGTGCGGGACTGTATTTAGCCGAGCTCTTCATAAAATGCTTCTTAATTATGAAGCCTTGTTAAAATTATTTATGTATAATAACTTGGGTTAGCGATAATTGTTCTCTGCATGTTTATTATTTCTCACTAGGCTATGTCATCTCAGCACAAACAGCTGGTGCTGAGGAAGGTGTTGCTGCTCAATTCACAGTAATGCAGAGAAGGAAGCGGAGTTTTTCTTCCAAGGCTAGGCTTCTTCCTGGGCTCTCACAGGAAGCACACATGTTACAAAGGACATTTGTAACTGATAGACAAAATAATTTTGCCTTTTCCCTTTAAACAGAAGAATCATGATATTTTCTGCATGTTCACAGGAACTTAAAGTGTAAACTTGTCACTGGGTGTCACTGTTACACCACAGGAACCTGGCTGAAATTGGCTTTCTCTGGCCTCGAATTAAAAAGATCTTAAAGGCCTTAAACACAAGTGGCAGAGGCACATAATACTAGTTTGAATGTGGAACCAGTTTTATGTAAAGAATACACAAAAAATGATGCTAGCTTACGGTTCCAGGAGTGCTGATCAACTCCTCAGTGTTTCCTGATGTTCCTATATTTGATCTCTGAGTGGAATTTCCTGCTGGGTTTTTTACATTCGCTGGGCTTTTGGAGAGCTGCTACCTGTCTTTTGTGCATCACTCTTCAAAAAATGTAAACAATCAAATCTTACAGTGGAAAAAAGGAGTGCTAGAGGACATCTTACCCATTCCTCCACTCCCAGTAGGTCAATTATGTCTTAAACTGCCCCCGACTAACGTATTTTTAAAAGCAGCAGTGATAGACAGTTTTCTTGTCTGTCTTTTCCAGTATTTAATCACTTTTCTCATAGAATTTTCTTAATAGCAAACTTAATGTCCTTTTCCAGAATTTAGTTCTTAAGTCTTCTTCCACCTAGCAGGAACTGATCATTAAACCATCATTTCTGCTTTGCTTCAGACTCTTAATGGATTGTTTTGGGGGTTTAGGGTATGTTTTAAAGTTTTTTCAGCTAGCAGTCTAATAAATATGTACATAAGCAAGGAAATGAAAATTTTGGCACCTTCACAAGCAAAATAATATACCACAGTTCTTACAAAGTAAAAACACTCCCACTAGTAAAATGTTCATTTTGTCTGTATATTAGTAAAGAATGGGAGTGAATCAAAGTAAAGCAAAACTTTTATTTAGTATTTAAAAGCTCTTGCTGGTGATTCAAGCTTTACCAGGTTCTTTCACTGTTTTCGTTCAAACAAGACAAAATCCCTTATAATTCCAAATATCTGGCTCTGTTTTTTCTTGTTTTATTTAAATTTGTGGCATTTTTCTGTATCGTGTAATGTAGAATATTACATTTTGGAAGAGAGAGGGAGGAAGACTTCTTCAACTAGTAATGTGAACAGTATCAGAATTTCATTCTGAGCATCAGCAGTTGGAACAGCAGGTCTGTTCACCCCCATGTTAAAAATGTTTTGCAAAAAGGAATAGTCGTAAAATCTGTAGTCTCACTGAAAAAAGATTTCTTTGTTTATACTGCACCCTAGAATTTGTTTTTGTTCTCTCCTGAACAGTTCTGCCGTGTATCTCTAAACTGCGGCACCAAAACCTTGAAGTATTCTACATCTAAGATTTCACCAGTATTGGGCAGGGTGATACTTTTTGCACAATATAAACTATATTTCTATATGTGCCCGCTAGTAAGATTTTCTTTCATTGATAATTCTGAAGGTTGAATGCTTAGAAACATGTCACTAAGCCTCATCTTTTAGTCTGTTTCATACCTAAGGCTCTTCCTCTACCCAATATCCCATTCTGATTTTAGCGCAGTTGATTTTATTTGCTAAAGAACAATCTTGCTTTTCTTTTTCTTGGCTTTTCTGTGACAGTTTAAGATAAATATGAGTTACAATACTGATCGCCAAAGAGCTTGCAGCCCCTACAGTTAGAAGTGATTTGAAAATTATATAAGGTCTAGCCTATTCTTTTGTCTAAGCTAGTAATGAAATTACGGAAAATTGCAAATGCCTAATAGGCTTCTGTGGATTACCTGGCATTTAGCTACTGGGAACTGCTAGAATTGTTATTGCTGAACTGCTCTGCACCCTGTTTTTGCAGAGAACATTTTACGTGAAGCAGCATCAAAATGCTTGTGCAGGCTAAAACTTGGGACTCCTGTCTTTTTCTTCTCTTCTACCTTTATAGAGGTATTGTGTTTTGCTTTTTTTTGTTGTTTTCGAAACTTATAACCACCCTGATAAGAACCCACAGATATTTGCTAGTGGCTTCGAGAATACTTGAAATACTTCTCTACATCCAGCATACTGCATACACTATAACCCTGATGTATTAAACGCAAACACAGAATTAAAGAAATGCTTCCAATACCCCAAACTGAATTTTTACAGTTGGTTCATGATATCATGGCCTCATGATATCACTGAAAGACAAATTCTTCACTTAAACTGGCATGAGAATGGTATCTGAATCTGAGTCTTTTTTATAACAAAAGTTCCATTTTCATCTTTTCTTGCCTGTGATTTTAGAATTTCCCTTTTTACTGTAATGTAGAAGCAGGAGGGGTTGCACAGACAAGACAGGAGTAGTATTTTGAGGTGGCTGGAGGGATTTTAATCTCCTAGGAAAGAAAAATGTACACATTTAAACACTCAACAGCTTATAGGTATTGATTTTTGTGATAAGTGATCAAACCTGCTTAGTTTAATTACTGATGTCATAACATATTTAGTTGTATTCTATCTTTTCCTTAAGGTTAGATATTTGCAGGTCATTTTGGGGAACTGTGTCTTGGACTGGATTTATGAAGCTCGTGCTGTGATGGTCAAATAATTGTCCATAACACTTGTTGAAAACCTTCTAGTTAATTAAATGACGTGTTTATTTTTACTATAAACGGACACATGCTTTTATTTCTTCCTTGTTAATTGCTCTACATTTATCAGCCTTGGTTGACTCTGTGCTCTTGAGGTTTCCTACTTTACTGAGGAAAATTTAAATTATTATCTCAGAAAAGGGGGTTAGTAGCAGCATTATTGTCAGTTGCATTGACAGCTGATGCTTTTGTCACAAGCATATTAAATCGACCTGATTAGTTTTTGCATTCAACTCCCTGAAACACAGAAGATTGTACTCCAGCAGAAACCAATCATGTTAATTACATCTGAAGAGTCTGCATATTCAAAAGCCGCTGCTTGTTTTAAGGACAGCAAAAATAAACATCATATCTTTCTAATAATTTTAAGTGGGTCACTTTCGGGACTGTATCTGTTTTAAATAAATTATCATATTGTTAAGGACCATGAGCAAAAGCTTTTTATTAGTACTGTGACAATTTGGGGTTTGTTTTGTTTTATAAGGACGACAATATCTGTTTTTGAAATCACTACCAGCCAAACAATTTAAAGATATGATAGTATATCTCATCTGCTTTCTTGGAATTCTACGTACTGTGGGTAAAATAAGAAGTGATTTTTGCATGAAAACGCTGTAATTAGCAATTTGAGATTCCCAAAGTGCTCAGAAAGCAAATCACAATAAGGGATATAAGGCACATAACTGAATAATACCGGATATAACTGTCAGAGGGTAGGATTAGACTAGATATTAGGAAGGCATTCTTCCCTGGGAGGGTGGGGAGGCCCTGGCACAGGGTCCCCAGAGAAGCTGTGGCTGCCCCTGGATCCCTGGAAGTGTCCAAAGCCAGGTTGGATGGGGCTTGGAGCACCCTGGGGTAATGGAAGGTGTCCCTGCCCATGGCAGGGGTGGAATGAGATGAGCTTTGAGGCCCCTTCCAACCCAAACCATCCTGGGAGTCTGTGATCAGATGAACACTGATAGAAAAAAAGAACGGAGCCTGTTTTTCTGCTTGTTCATCTGGCACAAAAACCATTATTGTCTAGCCAATTAATGTCTCTTGTGGCCAAAGGAGAGAGATGGTTTCTGTGCTTTCAAACAAACCAAAGAGTGTGGGGAAACTTTCCTTGTTTCATGTTCGTTTCCATCTCACTTGAGATGCACATTTCCAGAATGCGCAGGCAACTTAACAAAATATAAGATAAATTATCTTAACACTATTCTTTCATGGGTTTGGTTATATGATTGGAGGAAGGGTGAGGCGGATCATCAGACTAGCTCTTTGCAATTGTTCCTCAGATATTTGAAGGGTATTGTTAAGAAAGGACTTGGGACTTCATATCTTTCTCTGAATTGTCATAGGGAAATGTTTTTCCTCCTAGAGACAGATAAGCACACAGACATTCACACAGACATTTTAAAAAAGAAATGTATTCTTTTAAAATTAACATATATTTTTCATGGATACAAAATAATTTTTACAAAAGATGTTCTTGTCAAAGTAGTTGGGTAATTTTGGCCTCTTCTTTCTGCTGTACAACGCATTTGATTTTTGAGGTATACAACTTTATCTACATTTCACAGCGAGTTGCAACTGAGGAGGAGAATAAAAATCCAAATTCTATTTAAGTTTTAGTAAAAGATGGGTTTGAAATTTGGATAAGACTTGAGGTATCCTGCACTCTTTTTTTATCATCGGACCTGCTGTTGTTCAGGCTACATTTGTTTTACTAGGATAAGGTATAATTTTAGCTCCTTGAGAGTTGCTTCTGTGGTTTTTTTTCTGCATGGTCCTGCACGTGCTTTTGCAAATTGTCATTTGTACACTTTGTGAGACTGCACAAAGCTTCCTCCAGGATAGTCTGGGCATTGAAATTCTGCAGAGATTTCCAAGGGTTTTCAGTTTAGCACCAAAAATAATATTTTACAGCAGTTAGTTTTAACTCTTGAATCTGTGAATTGGAAAGTGATGTTACAGTACTTTTTATGCTGTTACCTTGATTAAAAAAGAAGTTTCTATATTGAAACCTCCTTGATTCTGTAATATAATATAATATGTGCAATATGCTTCAGAATTATAGTTAATAACCTCGGTAAATCTTAACATACTGGAATGTTCACAGCCTCATTTGCCTCTGGTAATACATAGTGGTCTTTTGTGTGTACTCAGTCTGTTTTAACTGGGAGGAGATGTAGAATAGGACTGAAGGACAAATTAATGCTTCCAGCCTCTTCTAAACATACAAGAATTACAAGTAAAAAAGGCAAGCTATAAACTAATAATTTTAACGCTATTAAGTTTTAATTAAGAGTCAAGGAAGAACATTGCTCCATTTTTATGGATTCAGTTCTGCAGCAGAGTAACATAAAGCCTGTACACCTCCCTTTTTTGACCAACCTCTGAAATCTAGTATTTTCAAAACTGAAATATTCATTTACAAAATATGAAACATGCAGTCCATTTTGCTAGGTATGGAAGCATACTTTTGAAGTACCCAAAACTGTTACTTTGATTACCTTCAGTGGCAAATATTACCATATATCTCAGTGGAGGGAGCTGTTATAATCAATTATTCGTTTGACTAATAGCCTTTTCATTGATCAGAATGTAATAAACACTTCACCTGCACACTGCCTTGGGACATGGCCAAAGGTCTATTGAAATGTCACTTGAAAGAAGTGACTTTGGAGACTTCAGGCACCTTTGGAAAATCCTGGTTTTCTTATGAGAAATTGTAGGAGGAATATGGTAAGCAATTGACCCTAGCCTAAGTTTACAAATAAATGTATTTTTCTTCTAAGTTCTCACTTTCTGAAAAATATTACTGTATTTGTGGAATTTTTTGCAAACAAAAAAGAAGTAGAATGAGAGATTTTAACAATGGCTCTGCATGTAAAAAGCAAATTTTGGTAGCCTACAATACAGGAAATGAGATACAAAATAATTTCCAGAGTTTTATTGTTTGAAAATATTTACTTGATTTACACAGGTTACAAAAGAGTAATCTCAAATAGTCATCCTAAAAAATAATTTCTGATCTTAGATTCTGATTACGTTGGGTTTGGGTACACATTATGTCATCTAGTTGGTTTTAGAAAAGTTGAAAATCAGCCTGATGAAAATTATAATGCGATGTTCATAAAATAAACTGTTCAGATGTGAAGCCAGAAAGAGTTACATAAAAAGGAGTAGAATAAACAGTTCCTTTTTCATAAAATAATGGTTCAGTTGGAGTCAAAAAAAGTTGATTTCCGATTTCTTACATTTACCCTTGAGAATTACTGTTTTCCTACATGGGGCATAAAACCAGGCCAAGGAAAAAGATAGGTCAAAACCATCAAGAGAACTTGTTTCATTGTTATCTATTTAAACTGTGTTTTAAAAGCAACAGTAACTTCAAGTGTAGAGAGTGAATTATCATACTTATTTCAGATTTTCTGTGACATAAAATTTCATATTTGTTGACCCTTGAAAATATTAAACAACATTTTGAATACAAGCACAAACAAATAGAAGTACCATGTTTCTATATCTGTGTTATAAGGGGAAACAAAATCCAGGATATAAACTTGAATTTCTGAGAACCTCAGATAGTCTTATCAACCACCTTAATATTTACACAACTGCACTGGGCAACAATAAATATACTTTCCCAATAATTTTCTAATGCTGATCCTTCTTCTTTGTGGAAAGGTGTCAGAAAAGCACTGAAAAAAGAGAGCTCACCGCATGGCATTGCCATTTCATTTGCCATTGAGGACAGTGCTGTAAAAGATTCTGAAATATTTATGTTTTGAAATTTAAAGGACTGATAACACAGGTAGGGCCTAAGGTCTTTTGTGACAAGCAGAAATCACAGGTATAAGAGTAATTTTCAGTTCAGCATCTTGTATGTTGTAGGACAACAGATACTCTTGCAAAATTTTTGAGTATCAAAGGTGCCTGTTCCTCATATCACTTACACATATACTTAATGACACCTCAAGTCATATGACAAGAAATATTTATCTGTAGATAAATTTAATTTTATTGGTAGTATTTTTTCTGTAGAAAATACTAAGGATTTGGAAAGGTTGAAATCAATAAAATAAACACATCTACTAAGAGGCTGTTGTAAATTGTGGGACAAATAGATGGAAGTTTTTCCTTGACTCTTAGCTTTACCGTCTTAAGTAACTTTTCTCAATGTTTGACTCTAGGAAATCTCAAAAAATACAACAGTATTGTTCCTATTAATTTCTTATGTCCCACATAACGACATAAACATTTTGCCTTATGTAAATCAATATTGAATTATAGTAGAGAATTATGTAGAAACAACTGAAGCTAGCTGTCATACAGAATCAGTTAATTTTACTTGGAACATTACTTACCATATAAAAGAAACGTTATTCAGTGAATATTTATCAATATTGAACAGATTGTTATTCATACAGAAAGGGATATGCAGAGGAAGAAAACATTTGTAGTTAGTGATCCTTTCCATGTGCTTTTCTACTAAATGCTGTTGCAATCCATTTTTAATAGTGTCAATTTGTATTATTTTGTGTGACAGTCAGACCTGCGTCCGCTGTACAAAGGGTTAAAATTAAATAGATGTTAAAACAAACAAATAAACATGAAAAAAACCTAAACCAAATAGCAGCAAAAAATCATGTTAATTTGAAAGCCAAGGCAAAGATCAAAAATTGCCAGATGAGGCCAAAGCCAAATCTGTTAAAGTATTGTATTCAGTTCTTACTCCATTTCCTGACGCCCTCTTCACAAAATAGCTGGTTTGTTGATCTTTGTTCTCCCACTAACTGTTCTTCAGCCCTGCCACTGTATGTTTGCCACCACTCTCTAAACTATCTGACCCAGTGTTGTTCAGTAGGTGTCTGCAGAAAGGGGTATGTGAATACAATTAAATAAGGCTGACTTGACAGTCTCATTTTGTAAGCTTTTTTATTGCATTGGGGGTGTTTACATAACTGCTCAAAGGAGGCTTTTTCTATGTACCTGTTTACACTTTTTACTTCTAAAACTCTTGAAGCCATCAGCCCTTGGAGGATGCTTACATGGCACTTGTGAACCCTTGATTGATGAGGAGAAAAACCGTGTTAGTGAATCATGGGGAAAACATTCCATAACGAACTTGTCTTTTAATGAGGGTCACCACCGCCTTTGCAGAGGCTGGAAGGAAAGGGATGGAGGAGAGAGATCCTGTTTTGTTGCAAAACTGTTTGAGAGACACAATAGTGCGGGAACAGCTCAGACATAAGTCTTTGTGTGCAAATTTCCCACCAGAGCTAAGCAACTTCTTCTTTTTTTTTTCTTTTTTTCAAATTTAATTAAGTGAGTTTGGAGTCCAGCACTGGCCTAACAAGCACTTCTTTATGAATGAAAGGTTTGTCTCTGGCAGTGAGGAAAGGCTCTGAACAATGTCAACAGCAATTACTACCAGCTATGGCCACTCGGAGCAGCTCCTGAGAGCAGGAGGTGCTGAGCAGGCAGTGCAGTGCTGCCAGGAAAGTGCTGGGGGTAGTCTTGGCCCACCTTACAGCAAACTCCTCATCCCTGCAGCCAAGATTTTAACCGAAGTTATGTCTCTCTTGGGAAGGGTTGTCTAAAGATCCTCAGGCGATCAAGGAGTTTTCTAGCAGCTGTGACACTCACTGGTGTGAGGGAGCTTGTAGGAACCTGCATGACAAAAAGAGGTGATGTTTGTTGGGGAGAGATATGGGCGCAATCAATTCTGCCAGAATTGGTGAAGATAATTCACTTAATTTGAAAGGATGCATCCCTGAAAGTTATAGCAATCTCTTTTATGAATCCCTGATCTTTCTTAATTTGTAGGCCCATTTGAACGGAACTTAATGGGGACCTAATAATATTGTTCTCTATATTTTTCTTTCGCTTTGCTTTCATTAGGGACACATTTCTCTTCATAGGTTTTATCTTTGGAAAACTGAACTCTATAGCACTGAGGTGAATTTTTCACTTGATAAATAGGTAAACCAAACATCAAACCCACAAATTTCTGTGTTAGGGGAAAGCATGCAGCAGCAGTAATCTTGCAGCTCCTATGCAACCTGCTGCCTTGAGACCACCTCTGCTGCTAGTTTGGCAGACAATGTTCTAAGTAAAAGTTGTTATTCAATCAATATTCTGTAGGAATTGAATGTATTCTATGGCATAATCAGCATGAAACTGTGATATGAATTGAAATTGGGGACAGCATGGTCAGTGCTCAATAGCCAACACATGCTCCACTTGCATGTACAGTTCACAGTATATAGAATCTGTGATTATTTATTTAAACCGTAGGAAGTTTGCTTATGTAACAGTACCACCATGTTTCCTGCTCATATTCAGTCCCATTTCATTCTGTAAATGCCCTGAGAGTTCTTGCCAGGATAAAGAACAATTCTGTGGGGCAGTTCTGCACTGTGTCGCTCCACCCTCAGAGAAAACAAATGTTGCCTGAAATTGCTTCTTTTTACTCACATTTATGAATGCGGCTTCTGGCTTGGGTTAATTCCGCTCAGTTTAAGGCCCTGGCAGTACCATTTGAAACCTGACAAGTTGTACAATGAACTTCCTGCTCATCAGCTTGATGTAGACATTCAGAAATATCTTTGGAGGCATTTTCACAAGCTGATCAATATGAGAAATGCAACTCTCTAAATTAATGTAATGCTTTATCTGTATAAGGCTTTAAAATTTCTCCAGTTAATGGTTATAACCCCCTCAGAGTGTCAGTCAGGGGGTTTTCACCCAAGGTGACCATTTTATTGGTTTATTTTAGTTTGGTTTTTGTAACAGATTTTTGTAGTAATTGTTCTCTTGGTTAGATTATCATCTAATAAGATGAAAGTTCAGGTTTTTATTTCAAAATGGGGGGAAATGTAGCAGGGATTACCAGTCTGTTCTCAGAGGAGTAGCAGATCTATTTGCTGATATATGTTTTGTAATTGTTAAAAAAAAATTATTCAGGCTTCCAGATATACTTTTTCCTCTCAACTCTTCACATATGGATGAATGTATTTTGAGAAGCCTAGCTGTAGCTCAATTTCTACTCTCAGAAAAGCAGCACTGAGTGTCAGTGCCTACTCTTTCTTTTTTAAAAGTACTCAGCAGGTATGTTCTCGTGATCATGCCAAACAGTTCTGAAGCTTGCCTTTCCCATTAAGTAGAGTGTTAAATCTGCATCCACAAAGCCAATTTTTGACACATTAAGTCAATACTCGTGGCAGGCAGTTTTTCCTATTAGCAACTACTTATTTTCCATGTTGATGTGCACAATGTTGCACCATGCTAAACTCAGCTGGTAACCAATATTCAGGCTGAGAAGCGATAAATTTTTTTCATAGTTATGATACACTGTCCACTTTGTCACAAATTGCAAATAGTTTAGGAGACTTTTCATTTTCTGGCTTTATATGAAACCTATGCTTTTTGCTATTTGTTGTTCTGTGCTCTATGTTATTTTTTTATGCTGTGCTGTGAAATGCCTTGTCTCAGGCACCGCAGACAAGCAAGAGAGCACATGGTGCCTTCAGCTGCATCCTGTGGGGTCTGAGGGCAGAAGTCTCCTTGTTCCCCTGGCCACCCTCAGGCGATTTAAATGGCAGAGGAATGTGAGATAACAATTAGCTTCTGTTCCTCCTCAAATGCCTAATCTCATCAGTGTACCCACAGAAAGGAAATTCTAGAAGGAAAAAAATACTTTTTTACTTGTTTGGATTAGGTAGATGAGGAACAAGTTTTCAGTGCATGAAAAGTTTAAGGTGCAAGGACTGAAAAGAATACACAAAACTGGGAACACCTCTGAAAGCAGAATCATAAATTTGAGTAACTTAATCAGAGGATGCATAGGATGAGGAAAGAACTGATGCAATCTTTTATGAAGTTTAGCTACAAGACTCTTTTTCATATGAACAGAAAAAGATTGGCAGCATTTTGCTCAAATGTGAGAGCCTAGAATTGTTGTCTGTCTACCTTGTTGCTGTGTAGGAGGACTTCTGTCTTGGACATGAACACAGTATTTCTGGAGTGGCAGAATACACCCTCTGAAGCACACATTTTAACAGAGTTAGGACTTTCACATGTGGATGATAGACAAGTTCGAGTGCTACTTGGAATTTTCTAGAGTTTTAAAGTTTTTAGTACGGACAAAGTGAATCACTCAGAATAATCATTACCCAGGTAAAATATCTGAGGTGAGAAAATGTTGTAATTATTTTGTTATCACAATGAGTAAGTAACATAAGATATGAAACTGGAATCTTTGTTTGTATCTGGTAGCTTTTTACAGTCAGTTCAGCAGAAGCTAAAAAATTCATTTTCCTTCAACTTCATTACTAGTTTGGAATCACCTTTATGTGTATGGCAGCTATAGGCATATACACGGGAAAGCTTGTGGCTATTGATGCCAGTGTATGGTACTCATGGTACATAAATCCCTGTGTCAGGATGTGCTCTTTTTATGGAGTGATTTGTAGATAATCCAGCAGGTAAAAAATTTAATTTAAATGCTCTCCAGCATGGACATTAATGTGGAAAAAATTCAAGACTGTAGAAACAGACAAATGTCTGATCCATGTGCTGCGGGACTCTATTCTCCAATTTCTTATTCCTGGTTTATTGGAAGACATGGTGAGGGCTTGTTTGTGACCCACTTTCATCTGGAGGTGTGTTGCCCTTCAGGGTATCACTTAAAAGAGATAAATTGTGTCCTTGTGTCCCTTGCACTGCTACCTGGTACAGACAAACCAAGAGGATGCGGCAACTAAAAATGTTAGGAAACTCAAACACGGGAAAGATCCGCAGTGTCTCTTTAATAATACAATCTTTACCTGCTTACAGTATAATGTGAATGAAAGAAAGCCACCCCCTGCTGAAATATTTACTTCCTTGGGAGAGCAGAGCGTAGATTACAAAGAAAGGAAATTGCCAGGTGATACAGTATCTAAGGCGATGACTTCAACAAGAGTAAAATTTTGACTCAGAGTCACAGTGACTGCACATAGTCATGTAGTAACTACGGCCTGAACAAAACATGTGCCTTTGCAAATCCTGCAAAAAGGTTTTTTTCTTGAGATCATGGGAAGGATTTGCTGAAAAGCTCAGAAATCATCACTTCAAGTTTCCAAGGCAGTTTCACTGCCTGCCAGTGGCCATAATTACACTGAATAGTTTGGAGCAAATAATTCGTCTTACAAATTTCTTTTTCACCTCATGAAAAACCCATGAGTAGTTCACATGCTCTTTGCATTTTTTTTTTGTTGTTAATATTTATTTATTTGTTGTTGTGTGGCTTTCTTTGGTTGTATAAGTCACATGGTATGGTTTATGTTTTTTTTGTTGTGGTTTTTTGTTTTTCATTTGCATCCTTCCAGCCTGGTTGTACGTTTATACATTAATAAATACTGAGCAACTAGAGGTCTGTGTATTGAACAACTGTATCACCTGCTGAATATATTCCTTAGATGGTCTTCTCTGTCTGCATGCTTTTGTCTTCTTGAGCCTTCACTGCTGTCTCTGGTCTCCTCATGGTCCACAGTGTATTCAGTAAACTTTCCATAGTTTCCCTTTGAATAATCTGTGCTGTGTCTGTCTATTTTAGTTAGTGAAGTTCTGCTCCAGTTCTGAGGAGCTCCACCCCTTTTTGTTTGTTTTGCTGTTGTACAATAATCTTTGTGAAAAAGACATGACAGGAGGATTAAATACTTGTAACTTCTGCAAAGAAAGGCATGTAACTGGTTCGTTATTTGTAACACTGCTATATTTTTTACTGACATCTTTCACAGTTTCTACCTTGAAAGCTCTGTTGCTGTATCACTGAACTTCAGAACATTCAAGGATTCCAAGTTACTAATCAAGTCCATAGTTCAGCTCTTGATTAAAAAACAAACAAACAAACATTATTTTTCTCTTTGGACATAGCAAAAAGTAGATGTTTATAGAATTCATTCTAAAGAATAAGTCCAAAGAAGGCTGTGCCTTTTCAAACAGCCTCACAAAGAAAAAACAAAGATTTCTCTTTAGTACAAGCTTAAAATGACTGTACTTCTTTTAACAAGCCTTTATTTAAATAAATATACTCAGAACTGATCTAGTCTGAAATGTTGTTCTTCATCATAAGCACATCTCACTTTTGCTATAATTGCACCTTCTCATCATTAGAAGGACATAATAGGCATTATGGAATGCATCTGTATTCATAGAGTTTAATAGAATTTCTCTTTTATCAGATATGAGGAACTTTATATATTTCAGTAACCCTGACTTGTGCAAATCTTTTTTATTTTAGTTTTACAGTTTGTGCAGAATCAACAGAGGACTACTCTGAGTGTCCTACAGGTACTCCAAATTCTTTTTGACAGCTCCTCCAGGAAGACAGGTCTAGTCTAGCATGTAATTAATGCTGGTGATTCCACTCCGATCTTTTAACTCCTTTAATGTGCATCTCTGACTGAGAAGGCGATAACAGACAATCATGTAAGGAAATCCTTGATTATAGCTTGATTGAGCTTGTGTGAGCTCTAGAGAGCTAGTGTTGTCATGGTTTCCAAGCCATTTAACGTATGACATTTCAACATAGACAAGACGTTAGATAGCCATCCAAAAAATTGTAATTTGGATTATGTCTAATCCCTCTTTGAATGTCAGATCACGTTTATTTTCATAGACAGTCAGTAACCAGGTCTCATATTAGAAGCTATAAAAAACATAATGTCTTCTACTGAACTTGCAAAACAGTGGACTTGTCTGGAAAGAAAAAAAATCTGTCATTCAACACAAAAAGCAGATGTGCAGTTTTTAGCAATGCATATTGGTAAAAAATTCCAAGTCCTCTCAGCTCGTAGTCACCGTATCAATAATGAATTGCAATTAAAAAAAAAGAAAGAAAGAAAGAAAGAAAGAAAGATTTCATTACTCTGGGGTTGGTAGTGTCCCAAAAATGCACAATATCAGTATCTCAACCCTGGCTGAGCTTTCAACAAAACATAGAATCTAACTTTAATATAAGTGAGAAGAGACTTCTGAAGATTAGCTGTCCAACCCACTGCTCTGAGATGGTCCAAAGTAGATCAGGCTGCTGTCCTTGAATTTCCCTATACAGAGGAGCTGAGGAGATAATAATATACATTATAAAACCTAGTTAATACTGGATCCCTTTCAGCATGAAATGCACATGACGCTTGTTGCTCTATAGTTCATAAATTGTGAGAAACTGGGTTCATGTGTTGCAGTTTACCTGGACAGATGTGATTTGAATTCTCTCAGCTGACACTTTGGGACATTTGAAGGTAGTATATATGATCACCAAAACATGTCACAGCTCTGCATGGAGACTCTGGTGCCTCTCTATATCTAAGTGAAAGTTGAGGAAAGGGGAAGGCACTGTGAAACTGGCATTTTTACTAAAGGAGGAAAAACCCTACATCCCCACAAAAAGTACTTAGGTTTTTTTACTCCTGATGTCTGATTTCTCTAAATGGACTTAAAAATTTTACTTATGTTTACCAGCAAGGAAACAGCTTTTTAAGTATGGCAAGTTTGCTCATTCTCATGATCCTAATATGGCATCTTACACTGAAATTAGTCTTTGGTCAAATGTTATTTATTTTGTGACAGCATGTTATATGCCTAAGCATGCCAGGTCCTGCCAGTATACGGACAAAAGTTGCTGTTGTCACTGCCTAAAGAACTGTCACACTAATGTGTTTTGTTTTATTTTACAGAGCTACGTATATTTTCAGAGGATAGAAAAGACTGGGTAAAGGATAAAATGTAGTCACGGAACATAAGAGAGAATATTTTATAGTTTACTTGCAACACAGTGATTTTAACTGTACTGCTGGCAATGCCACTGTCTACTTTTTCATAATGCTGCCTTTCCACAGGCCATACATTTAATGTTTAAAGGGATACCATATCAGACAAACATTTGTTTTTCTCTTTTCTTCACTTAACACCTTCTTGAGTCTATATCCATACAGCTCCATCTATACAGAGATCACAAGTGCCAAAGGAGTCTCTCTTTCCTGCTATCTTATTTCTTTGCCCTATGTGAAGCAACTTTCTGCTGCTATGCAAGAGAGTGTTGTTTCCCTAATTTTTTGTAGTTTTCCTAAGTTTTAGGTAGCACCTTGCTCTTGGTATTGTTCTTTCTTTTCTTTGGAAAAACACAGAAGTCTCTTTCTCTGAATTTTAAGAAACTTAAACCAAAATATTGGGGCATTTTCAATATCCAGCTTTGTATATTGTTAAGTACAGTCATCAGTGTAGTTCTGGAAATAGGTTTTTTCCACCAGTGATTTTTTAAGAGCCAGCAGAGGGAGCACAATAAAAAAAAGTAATTGTACAGATATGTCTACTTGTCTGTAGTGTAAGAATTGAAAAGATTTCTTCAAGTATGTCAGTGTTGCAAGTCCATTTTACTGGTAAGTGCTGTGTGTGGTGGGGTGGGGGAGCATAAATACAGGAAGTAGAAAGACAGGGACAAGGCTAGTTTTCAAAAGAAGAAATAATGTTCCTTATTTTCTGTAGCTGCCATTGAGAATACACGAATATATGACAATATTTTGTGCTGGAATACTAGATAATCTAATGCAGCTGCTCAAGTAGTTTAGTAGCCTGTAGAATCCTTGTCTAAGCATGACAGAAATGCAGTTTTTACTGACTTTAAAAGGAAGTCTTACTAATTTGATAATTTGATCATTAATACTGATTGAACCAGTAGGTTCAAGGAAAATCAGGGAGCTAGGTGGTACATCCTTTGTTAGGAGGAGGTATTTTGGTTATACATGCACATAGATCATAGTGAACACTTCAAGTCTGACTGTTGCTTAATGATTATAGACACAATTGTAGCCATATTCCACTGGACCTGTTCCTCTGGTTTCAAAATTGTTCTCAAAGTAGCAGTCATTTCCCAACTTTTTTTTTTTTGCATTTGAGTGACTCATTAACTGGGTACTACTGTAATGCACAGGAATAACAGGAATGAGAAAATAATTCACAAAACAATGGAATTGGTCCTCATCCATTTCAGTGTTTTAATCTCTTATCCTATAGGTTCTTTCATGTGTCCTGATGCAGTCCCCAACAATGAGGTTATTGACATAGCTGATAGAACTGTTCATAGTTTTCACATGTTAAGTGACATTCAGCAACAGAGGACACACCTTTCTGTGATGGGGAAGCACTCTCAATCCTGAAGGGAATCAAAATGGTTTGCAAGTGGTTATACCTTCTCCTGCTCTTCAGATATTAAATTTGATACATCCATTGGAGGCAGCACCACAAAGTATCATTGTCAGTTGAGCAATGGCAGAAGAGCTGTACATGATGAATACTCTGGTTATGAGTATATCATTTAGACTTGGTCTGATTACTTAGGCTTCCCTAGTAAAGTCAGTGTTGTGGAACTTGAAAGGCAGTCCATTACTTAGATTTTTCTCTTTTCATCTAAATCCAAGATTTACTTGAGTTAACTGAAGATCTGCAGCTATAATGGCTTGAGTTGGCCAAATCACGTTAGTGAGTTGGCTCAGCAGTTTGAAATTCAGCATCACTGCTGCTACCTTCTAGAACAGGCCCACTGCCATTCTCTAAGTGCGTTGTAAAGCCTTCAGTCGTGATGGATGGTCAATGTGTTGATTGCTTTAATCCAGCATGTCAGTTATGTGCCTCTCTAGCACCTTCTTTCTACTGTCAGGCTTGTTGGGATCTGTGTGCCTGAGATGTAGCCTGAGGCATTTGGCTTTCTGGCTGTGAAGACAGGATTTGCAAATTAAATGGAAGAATGCTAATCACTTAATGTCCTTGTTTGCTCCTTTTTAGACTTTGTAGACTAGACAGTTAATCAATTATTTGAAATGATGATTCCTGCAATGCTCACATATGAACACCAGTCGGCTAAGAAAAGTCAGTGGGCAATCTTGTAATAAGATTTTGAAGTAGTCAATTATTTCATTTCTCACACGATCTTGGCAACTGTAATACACTGGCAGTCTGTGTGTGGACGGTTATTCCAATTTACTCAAGAGTCATCAGTAATATATCTGTGGTTTTGTGTAACTGCAAGATGTACAGTTTATTCTGGGGCACACTTGAAATTCTGGTGTATACTTGAAAATGCTGGGAATTATCTTAGTATTTCTCTGATTTTTCTAAGGTGCAGAGTAATCATGGGTGACACTTACAGGTTCTTGTAAAAGCAGTCAGAATACTCCAAAGAAATTACTCCTGTGTGAACTTCTGAAAATTATCTAGTTCTTACAGGTTAAAGCAGAGCTGGTGACGGGATTTTTCAGTCACTGTCTCCACAAAGAGACAGTGAAGCAAATGTTATAGCCCAGAGAGACCCAGGGGTTGGAAAAAAATTACAAGATCAGAAGAGTGTATTGAGGCTTTTCTTTCCCCAGCTGTTCATGGTGGGGTTTTTTCCACTTCTTCTAACTCAGGAGCTGTAGGGAGCCACCATGTACATATGCAAGGTTAGTGAGTACCATGTCCTTCCATCTTCAGTGAGATTATGGTACTAGACTGAAAATTATTGTTATGCAAAGGCATTATAGTCACTATAAAAAGAATGTTATATTGTGTACTTCTTGTACACCCAGTCCACATTTCACCCTTTTTGTACAAGCCTGTCTTGAGCAAAGACACCAAATTCATATTACTTGTCCTTTGCTGAAAGAATTACCGAGAAAGACGGCGACACCATGCGTCTCATAGTTAAATGCATATTCCCTTATCAGGTGTCCTATTAAGAAAACCATCAGTGATTACACACAAGCTAGGTGCATCAGGGATTGAGGGGGACAGAGTGGCAGATGTGGGCTGCTCTGAGTCCTGTCAGGAAGGAATGATTAATGAACACTAGCTTCAGCTGAGGCTAACCTTTGGAGAGCTGAGCAGGACATCTGCAGAACTGTCAGAGCTTGACAAGGACAGAGCTGAACAACCAATTATTCCACCATCACTAAGGTGGGCTGTCAGTTTAATCCCGGACATTCACTTAGGCAAGGACAGGGAAATTTCTCCTTTACATAGCAGCACTCTGTTGTGACCTTAACTAGTTCTGTACTGCTGAGGGGGGCCATGGGGTAGCACCACACATACAGGAACCCCTGGAATGAGAAAGGGTAGAGTAGTCAGAAACCTTGTGTTAAGTGCCACTATGCCAAGAGTTATAGTGGTTCTCTACTCAACTGTAGTGACATATGGGAATTCTTGTGATTTTAGAAACTGATGAATACAAAATTGAATATTCTGCAGACACCCCAGTACTAGTCACTGATGTTGTCAAAGTTTTATTGTGACAAGAAAAACTGGTAATTGCCAACACATTCCGACTTGGCCATGCTGAGCTGTGTTTGCCTCCACAAGAAGGCTGAGGATGGTTGTCAACAGCTAGTGGTGTTTCTAAAGACTTTGAGGAGCCTTTCAGTTGGCTGAGTGGGAGCCAGAGTCAACCCAGACTGGGACATCTGGTGCAGGTTTAGCTGCAGACATGCACCTACACAAAAGGTAGCAGTCCAGTTTTTGTTTTACACGAAAAGCATCTATTTTGTTTTGTCACACAGTAGAGGAAACTGTCACCGATACTTTCAGTGCTACCAGTTTTTCCCAGGTGGGTGGGAAAAAATGCAGCTTGGGTACATCTCTGGAGGGAGCTACAGCATAGCCTTGTCTTGTTGGTTTCTTTCCTAAGCTCTTTATGTGCCCAGTGAACACAGAAAATATAATTACCACTGCACCTCTCTCTAGAATCTCCCTGTAAAGCATGATTTTTGCCATGTTTAATTAGGACATTTAGTTTGTAATTGCTTTTATGTGGGAAATGCACTATTGTCACAAAACGAGGACATGAAAAGTCTTGAAAATTTTGAACTAGGATTTTGCAGTAAAATATAATAAATCTTACTCTCTTATGGTTCATTTTCTGAGCACGTTGGAGAAGTTTTTATAGAAAAAACAGAGATGATAAATTCCATCTCTTTTACACCTGTCTAAATATATTTTCAAATATGTTTCTGTTATGCAGAAATTTTGCTAATGAACTCCCAGTCGAGGTTTAGGCGTTATAGCAATGTTCTAGATAGCAGAGAGCTTATCCGAATAAAGATAAAATACTTTTTCACGGAATTATATTTGCAGATTGCCTCCAGTACATGCCAGCTATAAAAAGATGGTATACCTATCATCGTACAGAAATCAGTTTTAAAACAGCAGAAAATGTTTGGATTTCTGATCGGGGCAGCTCTGCTGCATTAAAAGTGGAGAAAATCTTCTCAAAAATTCTGCTAAAACTGTAACACAGAGACTATTACTTTAACCATGCAAATGTTTCTTGACATGGTGAATTCTATCAGTATCTGAATTTTCGTGTGTGTGTAGCATTTACAGTACTGCATTCCTGTTCCTGTTTGGGAAACACAGGAAGTAATGACAGCAATCAAAAGAATGGGAACTGGTGTGCATGTACCAAGAACTTGCAAAAATTCGTAACATATCATCTGTTATGCATAAAAATCTTCTTTGAGACATGGAGATATGCAAAATTTTTTCTTCAATTTCAAATGGTGTCAGCGCTCTTGTAGAAGGTGGAATTCAGTCTGGTGTGTCAGGGAGGCTGCAAGGAGAACAGGCTTGAATATTGATTATTTGATGCTGAATTGCAACCCAGAAATGTTGAAACAGCATGTATGCAGAACAGTGTTTTCAAAGCTGAGGTTAAGGCCAAAGTGATTGCTCTTCCTGCTTAGAAACGGATTAAATCTGAAATTCCAACATTAACTTCTTCTGCCCTGCAAGACTCCTCTTGGAGAGTGAATCTATTGGTTATCTTTTATGTTAGTTGAGGGGTTTAAGGGTTTTGTTTGTTTGGATTCTGTTCATTTATCTTCCTTCTACACTTTCCATCTGGATTTGCAGGACACACAGTATTTATCATGGGCCAGACTGGGTTTTTATTGCAATAGAAAAAAATAGCAGAAAATAACAGGTAAAATTTTTGTTTTAATTCTATTTCCTATAATTAGTTGTACATTGATAGCAATTGTGAAATACTATTCATTTTACCCAAAGTTAGTTGTCTGAGGACATGAGAGATGGACACATGGTACTTTGGTCTAGACTCCCTATCTTACAGGCTCTCTTTTCATGATCTTTGCATTAAAAAACAATGGACAAGCTTCTTACTACTGGGGAAAGTTGACTTAGAAATTCCTAAATTAATTAAGAAAAGCAAATCTATTGACTACTCCACAGCTGGAGTTGGTTGCTTGCTTGCCTTCATTTTTTTGACAAAAGATTATTAATATAGAGGGTAATTCCTGCAGTCTTGTTAATAAATATTCACAGGGACATCCTATAGAGAGATCAGGTAGCTTTGAGATGTGAACCTGAACAATGGGGAAAGTCAAAAAGAGCCAGTAGAAGGTAATCAATTTAAACTAAAAAATGTTACGAAATTTGTTTCTTAACATCTAAATCTTTAATAAAGATAACAGGTATTTTCCTTTGCCACAGATTTGAGAAGCAGGTGTCAGAGGAGATTGTTTTGAAAAATGCGAAACTGCATAACTAAATAAAGGCAATATAAAATTGCGTACCATAATCAGGCATATATTGATGAAGTGAGCTACTTCAGGTAGGTCCCCAATCCAGAAAGGATCATTCCCTCGGTTCTTTCTGTAAAGCATGCTTCTGCCAGACAAGGCAATGCTGCAGTTCAGACAGCTTCAATCACAACTTTTAGGTAGAATTTTTCATGGTTTATAATTTTTGTTAAATTCTTGGAATGATTTTTTTGGTAAAAAATACCAAGGAAATGTGCCCTCTAATTGAGGCCACACTCACAATTGTTCTCTGCCAGCAAAACCAACTCTTGCGAGACAGTGTCAGACTTCTCAGTCAGAAGCTGCTTCTGAACACAGGTTTAACTCTGCCATTGCTGTGAATAGAAATCAAAGCTTTATGAAATTATGCTTTCTCCTGTTGGTCATTTATATTGATTACATGGTTGCTACACGGCTTGTACATTCACTGTTTATTAAATTGCATTATTGCTTAACAATATATAGATGAAGTATCCATAAATGAAACAAAATAATTAATTACTGAATGCAATGACACCAATTATCCCTAAATTTTCACAACTAGAAGGTTTAACTAAGTATGTAATGCATCACTGAATGATTTAACAGAACACCATAACTCTATTCTTTTTGCCATAAATTGTAACCTGGGATTTTTTTTGTAATGGTAATTGCCTTATCTTCATAAATTCTACAGTCATACAGAATTTAACCAGTGTTGTAACAGGAGTTCCCAGGAGTAAAAAAAGAAAACAACAAAAAACCCCAGGTGCTGTCAATGGTAATTTAAATAAGAAAAGGCACATTAAGTGGTTCTTCTTTCACTAGTAATAGAAATTAATCAGCTTTGAGCTGCTTTGAAGGTTTTACATTTTTTGCTGTGGTCTGTTATGTTTTATAATTGTATGGAAATTAGTTTTGATTCGATCACATTATCTGGTGTGAGGGTTCTGCAGGAAGGCAGAGGTACATAAGTCAAATGTCATCCTGCCTGGGTTTGGAGACTGCAGAGGATCAAGACTGTAAATTAAGATCCCCCAAATAAGTCTCAAGTGTTGGCAAGGGTTGTGCTATAAGTCTGAAATGTGCTGCTAAAAATGGGTGCCCTTGAAGCTAGGAGCTATTGAATGTTTGAAATTAAAGTGTGGCTGCTTTAGAGTGTTCCCTGTAAGCAAATTTGCCTCCAAAGGCACTGTGAAGACGTGTGTCTTGGTTTGAAAGACAGGTGTCTGTTAAGGAAGGCAGGAACCTCCCTTGCAATAGAAGATGCAACCCCCTTCCCTCCAAATTATTATAATTTTGAAATTAAGGGGCTTTCAGGCAAGGACATGAGGAATAGGAATAACAGTTCTTTACTAATATATATATACACGGATAACAAGGCAAACAAACAACAATAACTGTGGCAGTGATAACAAACAGAACCAGAACCCAGTGACACCTTCTCGGCTGTCAGGCCCTTTCCCCTCGGTGCAGTGACGCTCACAGCCGGCAGGGGGCGCTGGCGGCTCCCGGTGAGCGGGGCGGGTGCGATGTTCCCCCACGGCTGCAGGGGGCGCTCCGAGCGAGCTCGGGGAGCACGCAGCAATGGCGGCTTGGCCGAGCCAGGAAGGGATGAAAGAAACGCTTCACAACCCCCCTGGGGCAGCCGATCCCCGTGCCCCAGCAGGACTCTCAGGAGCAGCAAACTGGAATGCCAGGAATGAGCACAAAATGCTGACTGGTAGGCGAGATGTATCAAATTCCACAGCTGCAGCGGGACCCCCGAGATGTCTGGGCTGTGCAGGAGGTGTGGCACTACAGCGTAGCGAAAGCCCGGAGCAGTGGCAAAGGAACGGCAGGGATGGGGCAGCAGCGGCCCGGCCCCCAGCGGGGCATGGAAAGGCGGGCTCGGGATAGCCGGGGTTTTTCCCTTGAGGCACCCAAGCAGATGGTGGAAAGGTCCCTTTTTTAGTGAGGTAGGGTGTTAAAAAGCTCCCAGTGCAACAGCCACTCCTGCCAGCAGGGCTCCACTCATGGTAGAAGGAAGGCAGCAGAAGGCAGAACCCCACAGCGGTGACAAATTCTCCCCACAGCGACTGCAGCTTCTCTCCCCTCCAAATGCCAAGAGAACAAGAGACAGCTAGGGGCTGCCCAATCCCGTTATCCCAGTCCAAGTCTAGCAGCATCTCTGCCTTCCAAGAAGCTCCCAGGTAAAAGAGAGAGAGTAGCCAGCTGCACCCCTCCCCAGAGCTGTGACTTCTTTTGTCTCTCTAAGTTATCCAGTTGTTATTGTCTCCTAGCAACATGTATGGGGGAAAACTCTAAGAGAAAAAAAAACCAAAAGGAGAACTCCTAAAACCCCAACAACATGCTAGTGGAAATGACTCTATATTCCACCTAAGTTTCATTAAAAATAATGGTGTAATGAAAATTAAGAAAAGTATCAGTAGAAAGCATTTTCAGGACTGGTATCTTCCTAGTCTTCAGTATGATGAGTGGATGTTGATTTTGACATTTGTCCAGCTTTATTACTAAGTGTCAGAGATGGCTTCCCCTTTGATGATCAGAGCCATACGTGCCATAAGGAGCTGGTCACCTCAAGGTCATAAAGCTCCTGGGACATCTTTCTGCTAGAGATGACTAGTACAAGGTTAAGCCAACAAAACAGATCTTCAACAGGATTTAGGTGATCACTATAGAGGCATTTTTCTGATGTTGAGGAGAGCTAATGTTCACGTTCTTCTGAATGCACATCTGTGCAAGGTTACTGTTAGAAATATGGAAGCATTATGGTCTCCCATTTGTGATTCAGCTAATTAATTTAGCTAGTTAAATAATTTTTAGCTCTTGAGTTGTATATTCTGAGAGATCTTCACAAGGTGTTTTCAGTCTTCTTGTATTTTTCCCCCCTTCACTGTAAAAGTAAGTGTTCTGAATATTTTTGTCCTAATAGTAGTGAGTCAAGAGCTAAGAGAAGGCAGAGAGACACTTACTAAGGGTGCACAGGAGTAGGATGAGAGACAATGGGCACAGTTTGTAACAGGGAACATTCCACTTAGATACAGTAAAATATTTTTATTAATATTTTTTTTCCTAACCCTGTCTGTAAATTTTCATTCTTGGAGATGTTCACAAAATTCGACTAGACAGATACCTAAACAAGCTGACCTGATTAGACCTGCTTTGAGCTGAGATGGGGTCTAGATGACCTCCAGAGGTCCCTTCCATCCCAAGTTAACTCAGTTTATAATTCTGTGATTCATTGAAAGCACAGAGATATGGTCTGGACACACATGGATACAAGTGGCTCTTGAGGTGAAGTGTTAAGTTCTTTACTGTATGTTGTCCAGAAGAACTATTTGAGAGAGTTGAAGGAATTAAAGGGTATAAGATGCATGTTGGATCATCAAACTGGATTGCAGAGCAATTTTTCTTTTTTTAAAAAAGCCACAAAAGTTACATAAATCAGAAAGATTAATAGAAGTCACCACAATCCTGAGGAGGTATCCAAGAGATATGCAAATAAATCCTGGAGCAGCAGTTTCCATACTTTCCTGCATGGGCCATAACGGAGGGCGCAGAAGGAGATATGGGCATTGTTGTGTGTTATTGGACACAGAGGGAGGGAGAGATGATGCTGAAGAGAACCCATTTGAAGTGCTGTCTGTGGATCCAATGTTCTTGCAGACCACAGCTGGATCAGCAGTAGTAGAAAACCTCCTTTTGTTTCCACTGAAAGTGGAAGCAGCTCCTGAAAGTGAACCACCTAAAGCCAGATAAAAGAAGGAAAGCACTTGGAATACTTCAACAAAAAATGAGTGGGCAGCAATCTAGAAAAAAATTAATTCATTTTATGTGCTCAACATATTTGCAGTGATATTTAGTTATTTTTATGAGAGCTTGGAAAATCTGAAGGCGAGTATACTTAAATTCCCAGTAAGTGAACATTTTTATTTATGTTGAAAAGGGTTGTCCTGCTTTTCTCTTGATTGTGCTGGCAGAAGGAAGGTGACATAAACAAGGGGGCTGCCTCCTTCTATCACAGCAAAGACTTTATTTACTCAGAGCCTTAGTTGTTGGCTTCTTAATTTTTGTGTCAGAATAAATTTCATTCCACTTGATTTAGGTCATGACTACAGAAAACTTTTGAATAGAGTAATGTGAGAGAAATCTGGTACTCCAAGTTTAGGCAGCCTGTCTGAAGGTGTTGCAGTGGGCCCAACACAANGCGCCTCTTCGCCTGCTCCTCTTCGCCACCTCTTCTTCTTATCAGCTCTCTACCTCGGCCCTGCCCAGAGCTGCGGCTAGCAGCTCTCTGCAGGGCCTCTTCACCCACGCCCTAGCAATAAATCGCTTGCTTCAAGACAACTTTTGACTCCAGAGATCTCTCATCGTTTGTCCCGACCGTCCGAACCACGTAATTCTACACTGGGTGAATGAAAAAATCAAATCTGGTGGAAAATACCAAGATCCTTTTGTCTTTTCTTAGTAATTTACGAACACATAATAGAATTTACTCTTGTAACTAGAATAAATGCACTTGGGAACCAAAATATTGTTTTAGCTCTAGTTTTTCCAAGCACAAAACCTAGAATTAATCATTGGGATAGAGAGATTACTTTCTTTTTGTAGGTTAAGACTAAGAAGAGACAAAGGGACATATTTGTTGGTTGACCTCTGGACCGCATACAAAATATAGGGAGAATAGTGATGAATCTCCAAAGCCTGCTGGCACAGTAAAGTGCTTGGTATTCTATGAAAAAACCGTCATGTATTCCCTAAATAGTTCATTTTGTTTCCTAAAGTTTGGAAAAACTCGCTTTATTGAAATGCATGTTGTTGCATCGATTTTTCTAAAATACATCTTGTTATCTTTTCTTTGGTAATTGGTGACTGGTAATGACTTTGGCAATTTAACGTGTTCTTGCAGACTCTTTTCCCATTCCCCTAGATAACTGAAGTCAAGAGAGAGGGCCTGTCTGTCAATCTCTGATGCCTGTCAACTTGGTTGATTGACAGGTTTTTGTCCCACAATAGAGACCATTTCTGCAGCCCCCATTCTGTTATTTTCTTCTTTCCTAATACTTGTGGGGGATGGTGCTTGCCTTATAATCTGTGTTTAAAATCCAACTTGGAATGAGGCCAGCTCCTAAGAAATTATCACAAAGTCTTCTTAGCTTTGCATCAAGAAAATTCTCTGGAGAATTTCATAAGCTGTGATTCCACCTTTCAAAATTACCTTTGCTCAAAAACTAAGCTTCGTTGTTCCTCCAGAATCCCCTTCAAAAGCCAGCAAAGAGAGTGTGAGGTCTGCCTAATATGTTTTGATATAAGAAAAGTAATTTGTTTGTGCTTTTCTTTATTCGGGAAGTTCTTCCTTGTGGAATAACTGTCATAGAAATTTTTGTCTGTAAGAAACATAGGTGAAATATGTGAGCCTGGAGCAGAGAAGGGGAGGGATATTTGCTTTATGAGGAGTAACTCTGAAACAGAAAACAAAGAAAACTTCTAAAAGGAAAGTAATGTCATTGTTCATCCCCCAAATCATGCATTCTTACAAGCACTCTAGTCACCCTGGCATTAATTCACTTAGTTGTGAATTAGCCTTGTGCATTAGGATTGAGTTGTACTTAAAACTTTTTTTGATGGAAGAAGAGAGTGTGAGAACTGGTTTATGTATTTTAAAATTATGTTAGATTTTGTGAAAAAAACCCCACATTTTATTCAAAAGCTAAAATTCTTTTATTTTAAAGATGAAAAACAATTCGATTTTATGAAAAACAATTCTAGTATAAAACCAGTTGTTGCTACCATGATTTGTGGAAATCAGTAAAGCTTCTGTGTCAGTTATCTGGCTGTAGAAGCAACAATACTGATGTCATTCCACTTGGTGTAATTTGAATAGGACAAAAGGAAACCAGGGTTGAAGAATTGCCATATCGAAATCTGAAGTACCTCAAAGGAAATACACTTACAAAGAAATAACCCTATAATGGCAATGCTATTCTGATTAATCACAATATTAAATGCATCTGTTGACTCTTACAGATATTCTCCTGGTCCTGGTACTCATGCAACCAGGGTCTGAACAGTGGGCTGAGCAAATGCCAGTGTGTTTCAGGATTGTTCACTTATTTCACACTCACTGTTTAGAGGTTGAGGATTCTGTTGTAGACATAAAAGAGGCTGATGCACGACTTGAATGCTTTTTGTGGGGAAAGCTTTTTGTTTGGTTTGTTGATGGTTCTTTTTTTCCACTCAAAAGGATATGTCCAATAAAACTGAGATACTTCTCCTCTGGTAACACTGTGTTCATAACAATTGAATTCATAACAATTGAATTTGAACATAAAGAATAAACAACAGCTAAATTTGGGGTTATTGTTTCCTCTAATAACAAGTAGAATAAACTAATCCGTTTCTAGATAGAGTCCAATAAGCTGGCTGGGAAATTGAAATAGATTGAAATAGAGTGAGCATGTGGATATGTGTATGAATATGGACCTTGTGATCTTGAATCCCATTCTTGCTGTATAAATAGCTGGGTACCCTCAATTCTTTAAACCTGTAGAGCACTCAGTATTTCAAGAGAAATAGTCCTATATATTTCTCAGTTAAATTTCTCAGATGATGCCTCTGCTGCAGCATGTACTAACCTGTTACTTTTTAGCCGTGAGAACTGATGATGACAAGGGGCCCACAGTGTTAGGGGAAAAAAGAAATGACAGATGCAGCTGACATGCTAGGAGATACTTATGTGGGGAGGGCAGGGAAGAGGGAAGCAAATAGGGGGAAATGTATAAGTCTTGGACTTTTTCTGAGGTCTTTAGTGTGTGAATGACTATATAATATATTCTCCATGTATTGAGAAGAGAAAAATAAAAAATATTTCAGTATGACAGAAAATGTTTGAGTGATATACCCTGTGCATCTTGGGTCTGTCTAGTGGGTTGTGTTTGGATGTTGCTAGCCTTTTATTCCAAAGAGTTACAAAGACTAGTTCAGGATAAAAATGAACTCATTCCCCGGAGTACTTTCTGCATAAAGTGGCCACATCCTCTACATCAGGGAATACAGATAGCATGTAGAAATGACAGTTTTTAAGGAACTAAGAAAAACCACATTTCCACTGCCATTTTCTTTTCAGGGGAATTCTTTCCTGTCCCTGCTGAACAGTTCATTCAACTTGCCAAATGTATGGTTAAGGGAATGTTGTAATTTTCTAAGCTTCAGAATAGGGGGCAGTAAGGTCACAGTATTGCTTGAAAAATTTTTTCTACTACTGCTGGAGTACATAGTGTTAAAATTATTTGGAATGACTGCATGTTTGCTTTTGATTCAGAACTTACTCTTCATCCTGTGATAAGCTGGTGTGGCTAGAACCTCTGCTGTTGCAAGAGACTTGGTGGTGGACAAGGTATAGAAATTGTGATCATCCAGTTAAAGAAGACCGTTCTGAAACGTGGGTTGTATTCTTGAAATGTCTTCTAAACCACACTATGCATTTAAAATAGATTCCATTGTACAAAGAATAGCAAAAATCCAATTATTCTTTCCCATATGAACACAGAGGAGAAGCTTACAAACATATACAGAAACACTCATCATGTGGATTTCTTGAAGTCATGGGAACCAGGAGGCAAAGTCTCGTTTGTGCTGTCAGTGGTACCAGCCTGATGCACCAGGTTTGTGGAGATCACCATCTTGATCCTTATAGAGAGGGCTTCCAAACCCTTTCCTAAACTGATAAGGTAGAATAGTTTTAGAGGCCGTATTCACATCTGTCTCAAATCTCTAGAACAATCATTTAGCCTGGCATGGCTATGGTCTCTAATTTATTTTTGAGTCATCACATCAATGGTGCTACCAGTCCTTCATTTGCAGATGTTTATTTTACCTACAGGAATACCTCTTGTGTTATGCCCTATTGGATTTTTATGTGCAATTCCATTCATTCCCCAACCTCCAGTTTTTCTTAATGATTGCAATAAAGGTAGTACTTGCTTTTCAGATTTATTTATCATCTGCCTGTATTCCCAGGTGTAGCAAGTGGGAACTCTTATTTTAATCCCTATGCAGTTTGGGTTTTTTACGTAACTGCATGAGTTCTTTTTTCTCCTGAACTAAGCAGACCCATATTCTAATTACGCCTCACAGTTAATTCCTGCTGGCCTTGCACCATTTTTGTGACCTATCTTTGAATTCTTTCTCGCTCTGTTTCTGGGAAATAGCAAACAAAAATGAAACCGTTTTTCTGGGCAAGGACATACTACTGATTTTAACAGTAGTAGTATTATTAGCCCTGTTGGTTTCTGTCTAATTCAGTCGTTTTGCTTTTCTGATTATGCTGCACTTCAGCAAAAGACTGTAGAGTTTTCCTCTCAACTGAGAACTCTGAAAGGTAGCTGTGAAAAGGTGAATGAGTAATGTTAAAAAGATAAAGACATTGGTGGAAAGTACCAGATGTACAAGAAAATTATCGGATTACAGGTTTTTGTCAGAAGAGTTCATGAAGCAAAGGTGCAGAGAAGATGGAAGGAAGAAGGATGAAAAACAGCTGGTACGTAGAGATATTCATATGAAAAAGTATGTGTCTATA
>VZRV01000499.1:19964-143672 GCA_013398115.1 Falcunculus frontatus | reverse complement strand
AAGGTTCTTTTTCCCTCGGTCCCGGGTCTTCTTCCCCCCTCTCCTCCCCTCTTCCACTGGCCCGCATTATGTCATTCAACCTTTCCTCCCCCCCTAGCCCTCAGATTATTGGTTACTGATGTTCTGCCCACCCCTGGGACCCCTCGGGGTAAAAACTGCCCTCGCGGGTTTGTCCGAGGTTCTTTGTCTCTGCCTCCCCTTCGGAGCAGTTTGTTCATGATCCGTGCGGACCCCAGTAAATGGCCTCAGAATTGCACACAAAGAATCCCTCTTGCCTCTTCATCTCTGTAACGCTCAGAACTGTGTGTGAGTGGCTGCTTGCATCCACCAGCAAGGGTGAGGCTGGGGGCTCACGTAGGTGCTGACAGAGCCCCGCCACAGCGTCTCTGCGAGGGACTCTGTGGGAGAAGCGCGGCACCAGTCCATTGACCCCACGCACCGCGTTACTACCAGATATGTTTTGGCACAGCATAATTAGCAAGTTTTTACCAAGATTTTCATAAGATAATGAGAGAATAACACGAGGAAGCCCAAAGGACTGTGAAGTTGACTGTTGACAGAAAGCATCATTCTACCAAAGTGATTACTATGTTCAAAATGATACTTCAGGCTCAGGACACCTCTCCTGCTTTTGGATTTTTGACCTACCGCAGCTGCACCTTCACTGTATCTATTGTGCTCTGGAACAGACTGGAAGAACTGCAGCTGGGGCTGGGTCTTGCACTAGTCCAAGCTACTGTATGCAGATGGAGTTTTCATGCTTTTTCCTTAGCTTCTGATATAAGGAGATGTTAACACTAAATCATGTATCCCCAGAATTCTGGAGATTTGACCTTGATTTCTGCTGTTGGATGAATTAATAGCATGATCTTGGTGAGCTCTAGCCACTGAAGAACAACATATGTTTCCAATCTATGTGGTCCCACCAGCAACTTTTTTGAGAAACCAACCCTTTGGGTTTTCTTCCTGAAAGTGGCCTCCCTACACATGATGCCTCTCCCCTGTCAGGTACAGTCACAGCAGAGCCATTGGCATCTTCCTCTGAACTACAACCAGATCATTCCAGTGTCACATGGAAGAGCTTTGGAAGGGCACAGAAAAGGGACAAAAATACTTGTCTGCAATAAGTGAATAAAGATAAATAAGTAAGCACCTCTGCAGCACTACAGAGGGTAAGTGCATCCAAATATCCTCTTCTCAGGGGCAATGTAAACTTGGACACCAAATGCACCAGCCATTGAAACACCTTTGATAAAAGCCAGCAGAGACAACCAACCACCTACAGCCGCCACTGCAGCACTTTTATTGCTCCTGGCTGTGCATGACGATTAGCTCAGGAGAAGAGGCAGACAACCCTGCTGAAACTGTGACCCTGAAAATTCCTTTGGAAGACCCTTTTATTCACTCTTGATTTTTTGAAAAAGTGTGAAGCTGAGATATGGGGACTATTCTTGTTCTGCTGTCTTCTGAGAGGATAAACAGCAAGTTAACTAATTTATTTACTTCTGTCCTATGAAAATTGTGCTGATATCTCCCACAATGGCCATTTTATGATATTTAGATGGTATCTGCATTTGGATATAGGTTTATTTTGTTTCACAGTGCTCAGGCACTCTTGTGTTTACAAATAGGGGGGGACTAGGAGCTCTTTCTTGGTTGTGTTCCTGCTTCTTTAGTGCTTTCTGGTTGCAGTTGTGCTTTTGAAAGGTGCATGTAAATTAAAGTTTCATGTAATTTCCCTCTTAAGTGATACTTAAGAATGTGTCTGTGTTGGCACTGCAATGATAAGGACAAAATGTACTCTAACATAAAAAGAGAAAATGATACATTCTTCTCTAAATTCAGATCAAGTGAAAAGCACATGTCCAAATAATTAACAGTCTTACACTTGTCTTTTCTGCTGTTGTTTTGGGTCGGCAAGTGTGACTGAAATACAGAAGTGGAGATTTTTTTTTTAAATTTTCTTATTAAGTAAAATATGTTACAGATAAATTTTAAACTAAGCTGTAAAAAAAAAAAAAAAAGATTACATAAAAATCTGGTTTTTTGTTGTGGATTTTTTTTTTCTGTAAACACCAGAGCTTACTGTGCCATCACATGGATGGCAGCACATCTACTTTTCCAAACACTGATACACCGCTTTGCTGACAATTGTCATGACAGCATGAGTTTTAACTCTTTGAGCTGAAATTCTAACCATTATATGTCTGTCTCAATCTTCCTTTTTGGCCAAGGATTAGCACAGAGAGAGTTTTGAAATGAAATAATAAAGTATTTCAAATTATGAATCAGAGGAAAAAGCTGTCCTTGACAGTATGGATATTTAAAAAGCCTGAAACACTTTAAGGTTTCCATGATTCAGAAAAGACGCTTTTTTATGTGGTAGGAGACAGGTTTGGGTTTTTTTAATGTAGGATTTGTGTTTCTACCATTTTCAGGACACAATTTGTCTTAAGGTCAAGCTTATTATATCCCCTTTATATTGAAATCCTATGTCCAAAATAGGCAACAGCAAAACCCCTGGACCTTGTTTTTAATGAGCACCTAAACCTGAGGGTAAGAGGAGCACTGTGAATAAAATCCAATATCAAATAGCATCAAGCAGTATTAAACGCAGAACTGCAAGGCGTAACCCTGGTGTATGTTAGTGTTGGAGCAATTGGCAGCAGTTTCAATTTTATGAAGACTACACTTTGAAAGGGTTTTTTTTAAGAAAAAAGCCATCCAGAAGTAAAGCCTTATTCCTGGTGGAAAATTACTGTTATATTTCAAGCCCTTTACCCATTCTTCCCTTCCACCTCTAAGTGAATGTAAAGAAATATGTGAGCACAAAGAAAATGAGAGATTTAAAGTAACTTGCTGAAGGCCATGCAATAATTAAGTGGCAAACTGGAATGAAATTCACAATGCTGTAACTGCATCTCAGTGATTTGCGTGGGAGACTGTGCCACTTCTTACTGAAATCTACTGCAATGCCTTGTCCTATTTGGTGGGTAGTTTTGAAACTCTGAGAATGGCTTCCCTAAGCAGATGCAGTATTCATGAAGCACCATTTGCTGTACACCTCCCTAAAACATAAATCCTAGGGCAGATAGTTATTAAAATATTACTTTCTGCTGTCTGGAATTTTTTTTTTTTTTTAATTTTTGCTGGTGTAGGAAGCTGGACAAAACTTGCATTGGATGGGATTTTCATCCTCTCTTAATATGACAAATGGAATAAGGGAGTCTGATGTCATCTGGAGCAGTTAATTTACATAAACCACTTCTCCCTTGCCAATAAATACAAACAGATGGCACCTTGTAGTTCTATCTACTCAGCTTCCAACATCTGAGGAGAATTTCAGGATCTAGCATCTGAGAATTCTAGCACTGGTGCCTCTCCTGTTCAATTATTTGTGTTATGAATATTTTAGCAGGAACTTTGTTATCATTTTATTAACAATTGCATATTAAATAGGAAGTTGTTGCATGCATTTAGTTCTCATTCAAAACAACAGAGTTTAATTCTGGGAATTATTATTCATGTCAAATAAAATGGATATACAGTTCATATATTGTTGAGACAAAAGAAAAATCACACAGGATATAAATGCGAAGTCCTGGTGGCTTTGTAGTAAACAGAAACATCCCAATTAACACCACATATAAGCTTGGATTTTCAAATTGTTGATTTTGACAGGGTTGGTGAGTCAACAGAAGTTTTTTAAGTGAGAGGCTGGAGAGAAAAGATTTGAAACCTGATAGTAAGCCAGGTTATCTTTATGTGACCTCTCTTGAGCATTTACGCTGTATTTTAGCTTAAAGTGTAACAGCTGCAGAAACTGTATCTCACATATTTTTCTGGTCTTCTGTTTGTTTTGACACCTTTCAAAATAGGTGTATGAAAATAAACAAACTGGGGCAATGCAGGCTGTATCTGTTCACTGCTTTCCCTTGTAGAGTTTGAGTAACTCCTTGCAAGGTTTAACCAGCTTTTGTGATGTCTCAGTGGTGTGTCTTCACAGTTTCATTTCATGTAGTAAAACTTCACCCAGGCCAGAGGCAGCTTTGGGTAATGGGAGGTTGTTTCTGGGAGATGTATTATGGCAGAAAACTGGTATAACATCACAACTGGGAAGGGCCTCCTCTCTTCCTGGGGATGGGCTCTTCTTGTCTGACTAGTGTCTGGCCAATGGTCCTCATAGGGCACACTGTTCCAACAGCTTGTAAGCTATATACCATGACCTGCATATGGGTGCATTTTTTAAAGCAGTTTTTGAGATGAGTGAGAATAGACTGAGCTTAGTTTGGCAGGACTTCGCTAGGTGTGAGCTTGAACACCCTTTGTTTTTCCTGGATTGCAGCATTTGTTCCCCTCTAAGATACTTACATTTCATACATGCAATGCAGGAGTGGCCCGGGTTGCCTTCTCTCGGTGGTGTTCTCACAGTGCAATTTGGACCATGCACTCCCCTGTGCTTGGGAGCAGTCCCCAGCTGGGAGGCTGCAGGATGCTCCTGGGGATTTGTGTGCAAACCTGTGCTGGATACACTTTGCGTGTCCAAAACAGGTATTACAAAAGCCAGTCTCTTTTTCAACTGTTTTCTGCTGCTTGGGTCCAGACACCAGGAGACTGGCAGTCCCAGGCTGCCAGTGGCACCAGTGGTTTGTCCCTACCTGCCTGGCAGCAGTGCGAGAAAATGCCTGAAACCAATGGATATTTGGTAGTGTGCCGGCATGCAGGTCTACAGCTATTGTGCAGCACTACGTACACAGCTGCTGTGGTGTGCATTTGGTGTCTTCCCTGCGTCCAGGAGTGTTTGATTTCTCAGCTCATGAAGCTTCTTCCTCTTGGGCTTTATAATGTGGCAACTCTGCATGCAGAATGCCAGGTAGCAGAGAAGGGTGTCCACATCTGGACCTACCCATGCAGAACAAATGTATCTGAGGGCCTTATCAAAACGAAAACTGAAAAAACCCAATGAAATTAGCAGATGAATTTGTAGCCAGCCCAGGAGATTTTTGCCAGTGTGTTTCCCCAGCGGTCTTCCCCAAATTAAGTTACAGTGTAGCTCAGCATTTCCATGTGGGAGCTTGGGTGCCCCAGCTATCCCACCATGTTTACAAAGGTTCTTACTCAACCAGGTTGTTAAATTGGTCTGGATTAACATTTTTTACCTCTTTCTTTTTTTGGGAAAGGAATGGGTATGCACATGTTATTTTTTGTTCAATTTTTTTTTTTTTAAATTTAACCTTGGTAGTTTCACTGGATGTACTTACACTGTACATCTCAAATTGGTTGTGTAAGTCCAAGTTGGGAATCAGAGACAAGTGGGCAGAATCTCTTAAACTGGTTTCGTTGCCAGAGACAGTGACATTGAAAGATCCATCTTCTGCTGTTGATTAATTAAAAGATACCTACACTTTAACCCTCTTAAGTGTCTACCTGCAGCAGCTGAACGCAGACTCTATTTCTCTATATCTGCTTTCAAAGAATAGATAAGTATTAAAAGCTACAGAAGGCACACAAAAATAACGCATAGATGTGATAACATGATAACTGTTCCGTGTGCACTTTTACCTGTTCTTCATATTTAATGAGCACCTATCAAGAGATTTTCATCTCTGAAGTGCTGCTTAGATGTGTGCTACTTTCAAGCAGATACATCAATTTTACAGGTGGGAAAACTGAGATACAAGAGAGATTTAAAAATTTTCCTGAATAAAATAATGCTGTAAGACATTTTTCTGAACCAAAGAGTAACTCATACCCTTCTTCCATGGAGAAGAACCCCATTCTTGTGCCAGGACCCTCTTCAGCCACAGATGGAAAATGTGTGCAGTGTTTTCCCAGCAGCACCCTGGGGAGTGGTGGGTGGCTCCAGCACCAAGGAAAAACTGTGCTGTTCAGAAACAGGGAGCACTGGAGGCTGTGCCTGTGCCAGTGGGTTTGCGCTGCTTTGCTGAGCTGTGCTACAGTGCAGTGCTCATGTCCTCACACCATGCATGGCCAGGCCTTGGCTGTGCTCCAGGTGCATACTGAAGCTGGTTGTGCTTGTCTGAGCAGGCAGGCGTGCCCATAAAAACCTTGGTGTTGGTTGCTAAGTCTGCTTTTAAGCTATTTGTGATATTTTCTGTCCTATGATTGAAAGCGTGATTGCAGCACGTACAGTTGTACATGAGCTAGCTTTAATTTAGCTAACTTGGATATTAATAGCTACAAAATTGTACTCTAGGCTATAGATATCCCCCAGGGAACCTGGCAGATTACACAGTATTGAAACTTAAGTAGATGTATGTCTTTGCTGCTAACACCACTCGTAATACCTTGAGTGCAGCTACAGGTGCTGGAGATACATCTTGAGTGTGTGAAGAAAACATTGCCTCAGTCTGAGAAGGGGTTTTCAGCTCTAGCAGTTATGCATAGGTTATCCTAACTTCTGAAGTACAGTATGTATTTGTTCTGTATAGGGATTTATACAGCAGTAGGGAACACAGGATCTTGAGCATCTTCTGGTTGTGTCTACAGTAATCACCTCCTCAAGGGTAAAGTGTGCCATGGAGAGCTGCTGAAACATGTAATGTGCTCGGCTGAGACCGGAAAAAGAAACACCAGAGATGTGCCTCTCCCTGGAGCAGGGGATGACAATGTTGTGATGGTTGTTAAACACCTGGAAAACTCATGCCGTTGTCTTGGACTAACTACTGAGAAGTTTGTCCTTGTCCTGTGTTTAGCATTCGAGCTAGAAGAGCTTTGTGCCCTTGAGAAAAAACCTGTCATATATGGGCTTTTAGATATTATCTAGGCCTTCTGTCTCTTGATAGTTAAGATTCTGAGTCTGAAAGACTTCCCCTTCTTTACAGAAAGGAGTGGAGGACAGGCTAGATATGCTAATGATGGCCAGTGATACCAAGGGGATAATGGTATAGTAAAATTTTTGTCATCAGCATTTTCTTTCATGACCTGGGCATGTGACATTGCAGCTTTTGAGAGGGACCTGGAGGTACATATAACCAGTGTCTGTAACTTGTCAGGATGGAAAAGGATGATACCTTCTGCAGGCAAGCGTCATTACTTGCAAAAGCTAATAAGAGGGAACATTGTATTCCAAGAAGTACAAAAGCATTCTAAATGATAAACTGCACTGACCTTTATTGGACTGTGCTTTTAGTAAGAGAAGACTGATCCCTCCGTTTAAAAATTGTCTGTAATCCTTTTCTGTGTTTGAAAAGTTTGAACTTAAATTTGCTCATCCCACTCCTCTGTTTTTTGGCTTTTGTAAATTAAATGTCCCAGCCAAATAGTGAAAAACAATGGTCCAGGTATCCTAAACCATATATTTTCATTTTTTACATAGCAGGTATTTCCCCCCCCAGTTTTCAGAATTATTACTTATGGTACTGTTGCTCCAGATTTCTAGTATGGAGAAAGGAAGAAATACAAATATAAAATTTGAAGTTACAGTTGTCAAAGACCATGCCTATGGAAGCATTTATGGACCTGTAAGAATACATGTCCTTCTCACATTTTCAAGCTAAGTGAATTGGTAAACACAATAATAATTTCAGAGAAAAAGCAAAATGCTTAAGGTATTTCTGAGGCAAAGTACGGCTGTTGCAGTGTTTAAGTCCACGCTACACCCCCCATGTTGTTCCAAAGTGATCTCTCCCCACACCACTGTGCCAGAAGGTTCTTTTTCCCTCGGTCCCTCACTGGGCCCTGGCCCTCCCCTCCCCTCTTCCACTGGCCCGCATTATGCCATTTAACTTTTCCTCCCCCCCTAGCCCTCAGATTATTGGTTACTGATGTTCTGCCCACCCCTGGGACCCCTCGGGGTAAAAACTGCCCTCGTGGGTTTGTTTGAGGTTCTTTGTCTCTGCCTCCCCTTTGGAGCGGTTTGTTCATGGTCCGTGCAGACCCCAATAAATGGCCTCAGAACTGCACACAAAGTATCCCTCTTGCCTCTTCATCTCCATAACACGCAGAACTGTGTGTGAGTGGCTGCTTGCATCCACCAGCAAGGGGGAGGCTGGGTGCTCACGTAGGTGCTGACAGAGCACCGCCCCAGCGTCTCTGCGAGGGACTCTGTGGGAGAAGCGCGGCCCCAGTCCATTGACCCCACACACTGCGTTATATGGCAGAATTCAGTCATGTAGTAAAGTGCTTGGCATACAATCTTTTTTGGGAAATAGGACACATTGCTCCAGAAATCAGGCAGAAATTCAGCAGAAACGTGATTATATCCACGCTCTCCATGTTAAGAGCAGGCCTTCCCTCCTAAAAGGGATCCACCAAGACTGCCTGCATTATCTTCTATATGTCTAAGGTAAATGGAAGGGGATACTTTTGAGTGATACTTTCTCTAGTCTGTGCTGTGCATTGTACTCTGCTTCCCATGGGATGGAGCAGGACGAAGGGAGCTGAGGAAGAGCAATGGTCACGGCCATGAGGATCTTACTGAGAATGCGATCCAGATTTCTGTTTAGGGCATATGAATATGAAAATGGGACACAAGAAATGAAGCAGACTGTTTGTAGGGTATATAAAACATTGCAACAGAAGGACCTCTTCTTATTAGTGTGGAGTAACTCTGTTGGTAAAATTTAGGGCCAGGAATTAAAGCACAGAGCCCAAGGAAATTAACGTAATGAGAACATAAGATACAACAAATAGGATAACTAAATACATACATATATATATGTAGATATAAAAATGTCTTTTTTTCTTTAACTTTTACTGATTCAGTTGTTTTTGTAATGTGCCTTTATGTTCCATCTTCATCTGATGCCATCTGTTTCCTGTTTTCGTGTGTGAAGTTGTTTTTTTAATCACTTCAAACAGTCATACGTATGCAGAATAATAGAGCAAAATAAAGTTCATGCCTTTTTCTGTTGGTAAAATTGTGTCCTGTCAGTATCGTATTTGCTCAATCAAATTTAGTCCTTCTATTAGAGTGAAGAGGGTTGTGGGGGAGGATGATTCACTAAAATTTTCTTCCTGTTCAGCAGCGCTTGGAATCTCAGTAAAGGCTACCACTTCAGATAATCCTGTGTCTCCTTTTATGCTGCATCAGTAACAGTTTCTAGATAAGTGAAGACAGGCCTGTGGGCTGGAATAAACTCAACATTTAAAATACATCTGCTATTGATGGGGTAAAACCAAAAGGAGATGAGATTTTTCTATAGTTAACTGAAAGTCATGGAAGCACTAGAACTCCTTATTTTGTATGGCCTTGACTCCCTTTTCATGCAGTCCCATATTGTCAAGAAAAACGTTGTCAGCAGTGGGTGCTTAAGCTGCTTTGAGGGTAAATGAGATTGGGCCCAAATAATTGTCTATAATGTTTGCTGAAAATCAATTGAATTTTCTCTCTATGCTTGTCTTCTTAACCTTATCTGGCTTTTTCCCCTTCTGTTGGGCAATAGGGACCAAAAGTGGAAGTGAGGCAACACTAAGTCACTAGCCAGCTTTGATCTTCTGCAATTGGATATGGGCAAATCTTGTCAAGTCTGCTTTAAAAGTCTTCATAGATGTTTAAACATTCCTTTTTTTACTCATTTTTTTTCCTTAGTTGCTTGTCAGAGTGAGATATTTTGTTTGTATCCTAGCAGTCCAACTTTGGATGCTGTTTGGTTATATAAAAAGTATGCACATCCTAAATTAATAAATTACCTTTAATATTATTATTTTCTTGAGGAAAATGGGTCAGTTTCAAGGTGTTTGGAAGGAAACCAATGACTACCACATTTACCAGTGCATCAACATTACATTTTGGAGACCATGAAGTGAACAACTGCTCTTAAGTTTATTGACAGTATTTATCATCTTCCTTGCATAAGACTTGGCTTGAGGTGAGTTTTAGACTTCAGTTTCAGGCCTTCACTTATTTTTGCCTGGATGAGGTTTCTTTGTTTGTTTTGTTTTTTCTTTTCCTTTTCTAGGTCATCTCCTCCCCTTTAAATTCCTTGAGTAGTTACTGCCATTTTATGTGTACTGCTCCTTGGACTCTTGATCTTCCTTTGAAATGTTACTGTCTCACTGAAATTGTCAGCCTGTGGCCGAGTATCCTTAATGAACAGCAAATTCTACTGAAGGCCTTTCAGCTTCCTTCCTTGGAGCTCGTGAAGACTCTTATCTCTAACCTTTCTCAGCTGGTGCAAGTTCTCAGTTGATGTTTTAGGAGGCAGGTATTTTATATAAGAACTCACAGACCCTTAACTCTCAGCTCTCACAGTCTACTTGTGTGTTTGCCATCATTAGTGTCCTTCATGCCCATGCTCCCGCAGTGAGGGTGGGCTCGTAGGAGGTTGAAGTGGCCAAAAGAAAAACCCGTCAGCTTGAAGACTCAAGTTTAGTACAATTAAACAACTGTGTCTTGAAAATATGGTCATGCCCAGGCATGACCATTGCAAGGTCTGGGTAACCTCACCTTTGATCAATTCAGAGAGCCATCAATCTCTAGATAGCTGTGTCCTCATTTGTGGTGTCTGGATGCCATGCAGGTCCTTTCCTTGCCACAGTCCAGTGAAATCTGAGACTGGGGCTGCTGCATTATGGATGCAAAACTAGGCAAATTAGGCAAAAATGCCCTTCCCAAAGTTTTAAGCTGTGGTCACCTGGATTTCAGTGTGGTGTGTCATGGACTGTGATTATATATCTAACATGCCAACATTTTACATCTGAAAAAAAGCAAACATCAAAATGCCTAGATTTTTAAAAGTTATTTTATGGGGTAACAGTGAAATCAGAAGCCAACTGAAATGTTCCTCCTTGTCAGACTGACTGGAGAGCCCAGTTACCACATTCACCCCTAAGGTACTGTGGGTGTTTTTGTGGGTAGGATTGAATGTGAGTGGGTTGCTTTTAAAAAAAATGGCTTTAATTAATTGCTTGGGCTTTTCAGCTCAGACCAAAGCCCTAGTGGTTTTTGGTTCACTTTCATATGTGCTTCCAAGACTTTTCTCCTAAATTTGAGCTGCTTTCTGGTGAGTTGTCCCATGTCACCAGTGTGAGTTGTTCGAATGCAAAAGCATGGATCAGCTCATGCCTCTTGTGTTTGCCACCTCCTGGTTTAGAGTTTGCCACAATCACAAAGGCACTGGCAATGTTGTTGGATTTAAATAAGGGTTAGCATTTGGTTAGAATTGCACTAGCCAGGATGAAACATCTGCCTTTACCTCACAGCCCTGTGCAAGTGGTCTGGGATGAGAAGCCAGAGGAACCTGGGATGCAATTTGCAGCCACTACTGCATCAAGTACAAGGGAGTTATCTAGAAAGCATGGACAGATGCATAGCACTGGGTAAGGAAATTAGGGAATGGTTCCTTGCTAAGGAAACATTTGCTTCTTTGTAAGATTTCATTTCCCCAATAGTTCATGTCTTTTGAAATACATGACATTTCTACCTTCCTTTCTTTTTCCCATGAATCTTTGTGAAGGAATTTCTGTTGAATGCAGCTGAAGCAGAAATAGCCTGGTACCATCACACAAACCCCCAGAGCCTCATGTTGACTTTTTGTAGAGGTAATTCATTTGCCTTGGTGGAGAAATAGGCAGAAAAGTTACTATCTATTTCAGTTTTCTGTATTCTTCAATTTCAGAGAAAGGGAAAAATCCAGCAGACACCTTTTTTCTTTGTATTCTTGCCCATGTCACATTAAGTTTAGATTCTTCATTTTAAACAAGAAACAAATGGTCAGAATTAAGCTGTTATTGAGTCACAGAACTGGCTTGTTGACAATTTATTTATTAATAAGCTGTATTTATTTTAATTATGGCCTGTCTATGCCACACTACTAATTACTCTTATGGTTTATAACTGCAGTAAATTTCACATAGGAATTTTAATTAAAAAGGTGTTTGAACAGTGAGTAGGTTTGTTTACTTGTTAATTGAGATAACTAACACTGCAATGTGGGCTGATGAAGTTTATTAGTCTATCCTTTGAGAAAGATAGTTCCTCTGGAACTTTGGAGTTTCAGATCCTGAGGTGCAAAAGTGAGATAATTTCATGCTCAGGACCATGAGAGGATAGTGGTAACAGCATGAAGGTTTATGTTGCAGTGAATGATAATATCTTCCTGCCCATTCAAGATCTGGCACACTGAGAAGTACAAGTTTCAGATTTTACTTAGTAGGGTTTCTTTTTTTAAATCTGACAAGTGATAAGATCAGATAGAGTTACTGCTGTATGAAAAATTTAAAAGAACCTCCTTTCAGAAGGAAAAATAAAATAGGAGTAATGTAGTTAAAATGAATCACTCAGCAATAGATGATGACAGCTAAGTGTAAACTGCCGCCAGCCAAGGTAAGATCAGTTTTCAAGAAAAGTCAAAGGATGAGGACCAAAGTCTAGGGAATTTTGGTTTTTATGACTTTGTATTGTACTAACACACATAGAAACAACTAATGCAGTGAGAAGAACAGAAGAGTATAGAACCACTCATTAGCCCTGCATTCACTAGTGATTTACCTTTCTTCCTCTCCGGGACTGCTCCTGCTTTGTTTTTCATGGGGCACATCCACAACCTCTTCCAAGACATCCAAGGACAGCTTGCTCAGCAGGCTGGCTAGGCCACCACCTGTGGCTGGGATCCCTTCCATTCAAGGGATGACTGTCCCCATCTATATCCACCTGTGACTCAAATGGTAGGTGACAGGTGAGCCACTGCTACAGGCAGAAGGAAACACCTCCAAGACACCCAGGGTAGCCCTGGTCTTGGCTCTGTGGCTGGAAACCACAGTCTTGCAGCACCACTCTTTAGTGAATTTGGTCTGCTCCCAGCCTTAATAGTTGCTCAGCTACTCCATCTGTCCTGGCACTGGGGTTAGTTCCAATAATGTAAATAAGATTATGCTATTTACAAGAATCCCAGTACTCTGCTTTGTTCAGATAAACCTCCCATATGAAGACTTCTTTGGGCTCAGTGGAGCAGTTTGGTGTCTCCAAGAGCCCGCACACAGGAGGCTGAGTGATGAGAGGGGTGATAGCATTGGCTACACAGCTCCTGAAGGAGACTGGAGCAGTGGCTGTGTGTCACGAGGGGACAACTCCTGGCACATCCTGGGGAGATGGCTGTGATGGAAATCTGACTGGTGCTGCACCTGCCCAGCAATCCAGCCCTGCTGGCCCCAAGTGCCAGGGCTGGTTATGGCCATGGGGCACTACACCACACTCTGCACCATAATGCCTGCCCTGAAATCCCAATCCATTACTTGGAGAGGAAAACCATGTTGTATGGACGTCTGGACTAGAGATACCAGCAAGGAAATGCATTAAACCTGATACATACACAGGGAAGAGGGTAAATGTGAGGACGGAGAAAATGTGGAGTGCTGCTTTCCTTCACAAGAAGTCTCCTAATCCATCCGAGAGACCAAAAGGTTTGTGATAGGTCTTCTCTGTTCTCTAAGATCCTGGGTGGGTATAACATCTGTGGCTAGATGAAAGCCTTTTTCTTGGTTTTAACATTGATTACCTTTTATATTAGATACAAATCCATTAAATCTATTAGTGTCTGGCACAGAGCCCTCTCCTTTGTGCTCAGGTCTGCATAAAGCACTCCCCCTGCTCTAGCTCTTGTTTCAGTGCAGTGAGTTGATCAGCTGCACCATTAGGAGAACACAGCTGATATTGGCTGGTCTCTGTGTTGCTGTTGGGAGGAAAGGGTTGCAACTGGAAGACTTGGCAAGCAGGGAATAGTTCTGCTCAACTTGACCTTGCAGCTGGGAATGCTAAGAATGTCAGTGTGGGGAAACTCCATTTACTATGCCTAGTGTTGTTGATTCTCTGCCTGTTTTGAGAAGTGGAATACCTGTGTAGAGATAATACATTCTCACAAACATGTTTGAGCCTCCTTTTGGGAGAGAGAGAGAGATCATAAAAGCACAGCCTTGTGATAAGCTGTGCATGCACAAAGCCCTTTGATAAATTGAGGCAGGCTGTGGGGGCCCCCTGCCCTGTTCTCTAGGGGAACTCAGTCTGATGGAGCCTGTCCTCACCAGTGTGTCTGTTGCCTGGCATTGTTAGCAAGGTAATGAAAGAAATCTACTCTGCATTTCAGCTGTGGTTTGGTGGTTGTCCTGGTTACCTGTATGTGTCAATTCACACAGTTGCCCATCCTCATGGGATGCCCATAAGCCATGCTGTCTTCACATACAGACCCCTGACCCTAAGCAGAGGGCTTAATTTCCGAGACACACTGGCCTTCAGGCCCAAGTGCAGGTGCCCATTCCAAGCATTTGCTACAGCTTTTCTTGTGAAGAAATGTTTTGCTGGCTGTCAACTCTGGCAAAGCTATTAACTATATGAATAGGGCAACTTGGTATAGCCTATGCAAATAAAATTTTGTCTCAAGATAACTTTTAATTTCCTGATCCTATTTCTGGGCTGTATATGTTTAAAGATGCAGTTATGTTGTTTTCAGGAACAGCTTAAAGGTATTTGTGGAATTAATTAGTGGAGTTAGCAGAACAGACAACTCAGAGAACATTGTATTGGCATTTGCTGACTGTCTCGGTCATACTTTGCCAGCTCTCATCAAATCCTTCCACCACTTGGACAGAATCATTATTAGCTGTATTCCTTACAACCCAGCGTCCTAGTTAATTAACAGATTCTGTATCTTGGCATAACACTTGGAAGGTTATCTCCTAGTAGCAGTGCATTTTTACCTGTAGAATATATTTTACTTTCATTGATAATCCCCAAGTAAGCAACTGCTGAAGCTTTGCTTCTTGTTGCAATGCATGAATTGTACAACTTCCCTGAAGCAGTCCTTGGATAAATAACCCGAAATAATGTCTTAAAAGAATTTCCTGTCACTTTTAGAAGCAAAATCTGTCAAACTGTTTCTGTCAAACTTACAGACAATCTGTTCTCTCATAGGAGCTTGTTTATCATCCTAATTGTAGTTTGTTCTCCTTAAAATCAGGTTCTCTCATAGTGGGGTGCACTGGGTTTGTCTATCTCTTGATAAGAGGTAGTACAATTCAGATGACAGCTCAGGATAAATACAAGAATGCACAAAATGCACCACAGTTCCCCTGCACAGCATCCTTGGCTGCCTTATGGCAACGGATAAAATGGTCTATAGCTGTAGCTGTGCATCACTTCAACGCCAGAGATTTCTGAATCAATTGGGCAAATGTTGACATCTATCCTGATCTTTACTCTCCCTGACTAATGAAAAGGATATCTGAAATTTTCTGGGCTGACAGTAGGTTTTGCTCTGTAACTAGCCTGGATGACAGTCCATTCCCATTTGACTCAGTTTTGTTAATGAAGTGAAAGAGCACTTAAAATAACTGAGAATATATGACAGCTCCGCCTGTTTACTTGCACTGGTGATTGCAGTTAGAATCATTCCAGATAATATTTTTTATTGGTTTGAGGCTGTATTTTAGAAAAACTTGATATTGAATGCTTCTTATTTCCATGTTTCAGTCCTATTAATGAGCCTGTGAAACTACAGAAACAGATTAGTGCATACTTGTAAACTAGTTTTTGATGCCCAGTAAAAATATAGAGTGAGCTGGGAAATAGTGATAAAGGAAAATATCCATTTTCATGAGAAACCTGGACAATGTGGAAAATGAAACCTGTTCTCCGAGCAGAATCCTAGAAATTTCCTATATATATGCTGGAGTTAGACATCTTTTCTTCTAGATAAATGGTTAGAGAAATCATGGTTCCTGTTATTATTTTGGTAGGGTTTTTTTTTTATTTTTGTGTTTTGTTTTGTTTTGTTTTTTTCATTCTGGGCTTTTTGTTGTTGTTTTGTGGGTTTCTTGTTGATGGTGGTTTTTTCAAACCATGTGTCTTGCCAGTGCTTTGCAATGTGTTTTGTCATTTAACAAAGCCAGACCTTCCTTGGCTGTATAGTGCCGATCATTACGGCTGTAATAGTGAACCATAGCAGACATACTGCTCCCTATTGATCATCGCTGCATGTGGGTCAAAATGTTTGTTTTGCTCTTTTTTGTTTCTCATTCTGTCTGAGTTCATTCATGCTTGATTACCCTTGTTAGCTTTGAGCTATAGCCTTGAAAAATGACAATAAAAAGAAAAAATGTTCAAGACAATCTCCAATAGAATGCAAATCGTCAATAAAGCTTTTTTCTTTTTGTTTTTATTTTAAAGCAAACGAATAGAAAGCTAAAAGTACTTGCATGACCTTGGGCAACTATCTGTCTATCTTGCTCAAGTAGCTGTGAGCTGTATTTCTTTCACTCCAGACAGGCATCAGACTGCGAGCTGAAATCGTTCAGAGGTGCTTTCCATCACATGTGGACTTAATCCTTCTTTTACGAAACGTTCTGCCTTCTTCCTATTGATATACGGGGTAAGGGCAGAAGTGGCCTCTTCCCTGCTGAGTGGGCAGAGACAGTGGGGCTGCCTGGGACTTTCTTCTGTGGCTCCCTGAGCCACTCTTCCTTGAGTCAGGGTGGGAATGACCCAGGGCACAGTTCGCACATGGGATTCAAATTTCCGTTTTTTTAACCAAAAAGATGAAGATTCATATGATGACCATGTGTGAGCAGCCAGTCCCCTGCACCTCTGAGGGCTGCTGCAGGACCTCTGAAGTGCTCTGTCCGCCTGAAGGGGGAAATGTGCAGGCAGCTCATCTTGGCCATGTGTGTGCACACGTGTGAGTGCATGTGTCCTCTCTTTGGGACCTTCACTTCCTGGCATTCCCAGCTGCCTGTGCTTTTGCCACCCTCCTGAGCTCTGCTTGTGGGTGTCACCTCGCTCCTGTCATGGAGGTTAGATCACCCTGGTGCAACACAGTGATACGCAGAGCGGAGACCTCAGATTTGAAAGGCCCAGTTATGTGGTTGAATCCAGTCAGAGATATTAGAACAGTGCTTTTAAGCTGATTTAGCCTAATAATTTAAGTTATTAATATTTAATTAATTACCAGTAATTTTAACACCTGATCCCTGTCAAAGCTTGCCAGGACATTTTTGCGCAGTGCTGCTTTCTGCTGTGTGAACTTCCTTTGCACTGACAAACACAAGGTCATTTTGTCAGTGAGTGACAAGATATGTTTGTCCCTGCAGGACTATGCCTATGCGAGGAAGATGAGTATGAACAAATCCAGAAACCTGAGAGCAAACTCTGCATTTGGCGTGGGGCCATGTGGCATGAGGGCATTGGGTACTGCTGTCCCTGGGATGCTCTTGTGGGTACCAGCTTAATGGCACAGCATGGGGAGAAGCAGTGCAATGCTCCATGCCATAGGTGATAAGGATGTTCAAAGGCTCAAGAGGCTACCTGATGGTTTTCACTGTTTCTCTTTGTTTTTAAGAGCCATTGCCCACCTTTATCTGCCTGTAGTAGCCTGTAATGCTGCATGTATGTCCAGACACACACCTGTGCTGAACTACTTTCCCCCCTCAAAAAATTGTGAACGCTCACTGTCTCTTTAGCTTTCCATAGAAGCATTGTTAGGAGAAAGATGGCCACTGAAGTGAAAGCGTGTCAACTGTGCACTAGCTGTAGGAAGAGTGAGAAGTCTGAGTGTATGTATGAGAATTTTAAAAAATTGGAAAAAACCCCTGTGGTGCACCTAGATTTCAAAGTAAACGCTTCTGATCATATTGGGCTGACTCATGACTAAGCACAGTGGAAAGGGCTCATCCCTTGTCCTGGCAGGATAGCTTTTGGGTCTATGAGTTTAAATAGACCAGCCTCATGACGAAGCTGAACACTCATCTCTAGCCCTCGATTAACTTGGCCAGCAAAGTAGAAAGAATTGAGGTTAGAGAGAGCCTCTCTGGAGGCAGAACCATCCTAGAGAGGCCTATGCTGCCTTTAGAATAGCACTGCTCCCTTTCTTTGTTAATCTCTCCTTACTGGAGCAGTAGTAAAATCTCAACTCCACTGCTGTTAGACTGGGTGGAAAGACACCCAGCAGCTGCTCAGTGTTACTAATAGTTGTATTTCACCATTCCTGAAGACCCAATATTGTACGGAAGCAGCATTAATAGCTTGACCCCATTTTTCTGAGGAACTAACATCCCATACCACCCCTCTGTGGTGAGAATCAAGGAGTAAGGACTGAGAGGAAGATCCAAGAGGGAGAGCTGTAGGCAATGATTGCATTGCAGCAACTTCCATTCAAGTCATTGTCATGAAACAGGTTTGCTTCTGTTTGTTGGAGGGTCATTTGCAGTGAGATGATCTAATATCTAGGATACTGACCTTTCTGGTGGAGGAAGTTGACACTTTAACCCAGCATAGTTTTTACACTGCCCAAGAAAGTAGCTCATCCTCTTGCTTATTTTATTAAGTGAAGCACACGTGGGGCTGGGCTGCTGCCCCATCACTGATGAAGACCTGGGGTTGTTCTCTGCATTGCTTGGGGCCCAAAACAGTCCTGCTGTAGCCAGTGAGCAGCACAAATAAAGATAAGGGTGATAAAGAGCACAGAGGAGAAAACATGCTGAAGTAAGCCTCTGCTGTCTGAATGTTAGGCAGTATTTTAGCCTCTGGAAAATGCTTTTATTTGAGTCTTTTTGAAAGTTTGTGACACGGAGACAACTTCTTTATCACCTGCCTCCCTCCCTCCCTCTGCCCCAGTAAGGTAAAGGTAACTTTACTTTCCAAGATGATCAAATTGATACATATCTAATAAAACTGTGATTGTTTTCAGCTTGTGCTTGCATTTGCAATCTCCTACTTCTGTTTTAGATGCCAAAAGGAACTTGTCCACCATTTGAGCCGTACAACTTAGTCTAATAAAAGATACCACCACCACTGCAGTTCCTTACTGAGAGCCTCATTCATCTGAACTCCACTGGGGCTGAGCCTTGTTCTCTCTTCTTTTGGGTCACAGCTCAAGTAAGGCCTTTGTTTGAGTAATGTTCACTGAAATGAAAAAAACCCTGAGTCAAGCAGAACCTTCTGCAAAGCACTTAAATCTACTGGCAGTTTGAAATGACAGGTGTGCAGCCCTCTGTGTTCTTGTGCTCACTGATTGCTAGCAATGCGTTGACAGCCTGAATGATCACTACGGGCCTTGAATGTTGTCCTTTAAAAATCCATTGCAGCTGAAGTGACTTTGGTCTGATGTGCTAAACTACTTGTCACCCTGCTATAGTTCACAAGTTGTGAATTTCTGAGAGCTGAAAAGTAAAATATAGAGCAGATGAACTGATAGTTTTGTGTAAATGTGGCGGTGTGTGTATAAATACATTTAATCACAAAGAGGGAAGAAAAAATTGAGAGAGAAGATAGCTTTTCATTCTCCATTGTGTAGCTCCAATAGGTATCATGTGTTGCACACACTGTCTGGCACTTCCCTTCTCGGAGGAGAACAGCAAAGATGACAGTGTTTTTAGGGCCTCGGCAGCTAAAAGAGCCCAGGGCTCTGCTCAGACCTCTGTCCCAGCCTGTGGGCTCACAGCTGCCTGAATCTCAGAAAACTGCAGCCAGTAGCTAAAACGTCACAGATAATGGGATCAACTTTCAGGATGCTGTTTCCTGAGGTGTGTGTGATGGCATCTGCATAGACAGCTGAGCATTACAACAGCGCTGGTTTGGAGTTGTCTGCCATGCTGGCATAGCTTTGCATCTGAGCCAGAAAGCTGCTCCACAGCCCTGCTTTCTGGTGGGCTGTGCTGCATTTCGGTGACTGGAGCTGGCTTATGTTTGTCTTTCTAGCAAACAATAGAGAGGCATTCAGATCTGTCTGCACTTGTTGGAGTAGATGGATGTGCCCTATGGCTGTGACTGAATCTTTTCCCCATAAGCCTTGTTCAATCAGACTAAAAAAAAATATTTTCTCATGTGGAGCTCTGCTTTGTTCTTCTTTTAGCTGAAGATCAAATCTGTTTTTGGAGTAGGCTAGCTGGGAGTCCCTCCACTTGTAGAGCCAGTTCCTCTGCTTGATCCCCTCTTCATGTCCTGTGCAAGTCTTTGAATGGAATTTCAATATACTTAACAGTACACTAACACAAGGTTTCCTAGGTAACTAAAACTGGTGTAATGCTATCTCAGTCCAAATGGTAAAGGGATTAAGGAGCAGCTCTTGTAAAAGTCATGTTTCTAGGTTTGGTGTCAGTGAACTCACAGACCTCTCTTTAATTCCTGTTTTGTAACACTTCTCCTTCTTCAGAGTCTCAGCAGTGCAGCTCCAGGAAGGCTGACTGGGCATGATCTGCCATGTAGGCTGCCTGCAACAGTGGGAGCTGCTAAATAACCTACATAAAGCTTTTTACAGATTGCTTATGTTAAACTTCAAGGATACATTAAAATAGGAATCAATGGATTTAAACTTGTAGGGTGATGTAGTAAGTGTCTTAATTGTGATGTTGGGAGTCATATGCTGGATGCCTCATCTTTGGTGGATAAAGACTGGAAGGCAATGATGCGTGCAGTTGTTCTGGGTCCTTAGGGTTGCCTTCCCAAGTAGCCTGAAACATTTGCTCCAACATCTAGCTGCTAAATGGGATCCTTGAACCTGGCTGCTCTGTGTGCATATCCAGACAGAAACCAATGTCTCCCTTCTGTTGCTTTTTTCAGCTTCTCAAAGCTGAGTAAACTTCCAAGGCTGTGACATTTCCTTTGCCACTGAAATACAGCTGCCTCTGACAAGTTCATTTCACACGCCTAACTAAAGTGTGAAGGTGGAGTTAGAGTGCTGTTTCTTTTGATTTCATATTTGTAAACTTTTGTTGCATTCATTGATGTTACATTCTCTGGTATTATGTTTTTTATTTTCTGAAATTAGTTTGACACTGCACTGTATGTATTTCACCATCATCTGTCCCAGACCTGCAGTGCAATGCATGTAAGGCATTGTTCAGGCAAGTGATGCTAGCAAAGTACGAGCATATCATACCACTGTAAACTAGTCATCAGTCTGCCATTGCAGAAACACTGGTGACGGTTTTCAACTAGCTCCTGGATGAAAAATATTGTACCTTTAAAAGGAGAATGCATCAGCCCAGTACCTTATAACGGTTTGGTAGCTGAAGTTGTATAACCCCACAACTGAAGGAACTGCATTGTTTTCTTCATCCACTGCTTTGCATGTAAGGAGCGCCCAGAACACTGAAAAGACACCAGCTCAGGGAGAATTTTAATAAGGAGAACTCATGAGCCAACATATTTAAAGTGGCAATGAAGAATAAATTTAAGCTGAGATTGTAGTTGAAAATCCCAACACAGAAGCTAGTATGTGAATACTTATGGGGAATTTTGTTGGGATAGGATTACCTTCACCCTCTTACAGATAAGATAGTCTAATTGGCTGCAAGAAGTCAGTTCTTCAGTTACACCCTCTTATTTTAAAATCTTCAGCTCTTGTGGTTTCTTTTTCTGTCTTTGATATATTACCTGAGGGACCAATTTTGCCAACTCAGTTCACTTGCTTAAAAAGGATGTTTACTTTGGCTTCCTTTTGCCCAGCTGGAGAAAACTACACATCACTTTAAGATGTAGCACATTTTTCATCCCATATCAAGTTGTCTCTGTAGCAGTATCTTTTGTAAAGTGGCACACGTGCAAGAGTCAGGTCTGGGAAGAGACTCTGCAAGGGTCAGAGTGTGAAGTCGTGGCAAAGCTGCTTGTTGTGACTCACGTGGCACAGAATGGCTTTGTGCACATAACAGCGATCCTCTCCCGGACAAAATACTTTCAGGACAATTTTCTTACAGTTTTGTATTCTAAAAGTTTAGAAGACAATTTATTCAGCAGTATGTGTAAGTGCTCCCTGGGAAGGCAGAACAACATCATAACTTCATAGACTTAAAGCCTACCAGCATTATGATCACCTTCTCTGACTCCTGTTAAAGAGGGACAAGGTTTATCCAGTGGTTCCTGATTTGGTCTCATACCTTCTGGCTAGACTGTGCAGTGTCAGTGTGTGTCAGTGCAGCACCATGAAAACAAAAATCTCAAAATTTGGTGCTGTGAGAGTCCCAGAGGGTCCCACCAGTGGTCATGTCTGCTGGAGCTTAAGGTTTTGATTGGTCATGGGTTGACTTTTTTCTCTGTTCTCATCTGCTTGAGTTTGAGGTGTGTAGGAGGCTCCAGCCTTCAAATAAGCTGTGGTTTGTACTAATAGCCACTAATAGCTGTTGGTATTAACAGCAAGGGAACACCAAATAATATCTGTGTGCACTTCTGCAGGACTTCTTATCTACCACAGGTTAAAGCATATTGCTGAATACAGATGGTGGAAACACTATTGTTTGAGAAGAAGCTGAGTAGCACACAGTTTGGTGGAAAATACGCTCTTCTTTAAACAACTTAAGGCATTACCACTTGTGAATCGTTGTTGCAATGTACATTTTCAAAGCTGTATCAGACAAGTGCCTACTCGGAAGTATAAATGAATCCCGTGGCTGCATTTGCCCAGGGTTGCTGGTCTTTAAGCCTTTGCAATGTAAAGTGGAGGTTGCAAGGCAGAACCACTTTGGCATCTCATTTTTTTAGCCCTTCCTCCTGCTATTGATTTTAAGCCTTTATACCTAATTGCTCCTATCAGAGTCTGTGTCTTTCTGTGGTTGTAGTAGGGCCCTTTGACTGCTTAAATAGAGCAGACATGTTGAGGAACTAGATGTGCTAAATGATAAAATAATAGCACGTTTGAGAGCAAATCAAACAACAGCACACTTCCTGTCACTGACATTGGAGCATGTTTTCAGGTAAAGCACAGGAGACAGTGGCTCTTCAGTGGAGACATGCATCACCTTAACTTGACCTCCAGTGCTGGGAAGGGGGGGGGGCTGGAAGTTGTGTATCTGCAATATCTCTGAGCATAAGCCAAAAAGTGATGAGTTGAAAAGAATAGTATGTGTCTTTCATTGCAAGGACCCTTAGAGACCACTGCTGTTACTTGATGAGTTTTGGAAAGGTCTGAACATCTTTTTAAGTACAATCTAGACAGAAAAAAAAAAGAAAAAAAAAAGAAATTAAATTTAAAAAAGAAGAATTGAAGGATTGATATAGGAGTGGCAAGCTGGTGTGATAAGGTCTTGTAGCTGGGTGGTCTCTAAACTGCAGACAGAAAAGCTGTATGTGCTGATCAAAAGACTGTCTTGCCCTGTCTTTACCTTTTTCATAGTTTCATAGTTTCTGCCACTTCCCCCTTTCCTCTCTTGTTGTATATGCGTTTCTTCAGAGGGAAATCAAATGGATTGTATTTCTCCCTGCTTCTAAATAACTCTCAATTGCCCTAATTGCTCCTGGAGGGCCAGGCATGGAAAGTTTGAAAACAACTGTGGAGGAAAGAGGTTGAAGAAAAAACACTTTTCTGAGGCTGAGGTGTTTGCTGGATAAAACAGATGGGAGAGCAATGCAGCCTGTGTGTTTTAATTCTGGTAGTGTTGCCATTTTCTATTGACTGCTTGTAGCACATGCTAATTTTGGGACTTTTCCCCTTAGGAGACAATCATTACACCTAAAGAAGAGAAACCCTGGTTCTGAGAAAGCCACACTCACTCATGCACTTCAGAGGAGATCTGGATAATATGCATCCTCAGAGTAGTTTTTCTTGATTCTGACAATCAAAATGTCCTCCTGGCAGGAGGTGCATAGGTGTTTTTTTTTTTTTTCCCTGACTTGAAATTGCTTTCAACACTTCTTTAGGCAATCATCTCTTCTTGGAATATTGCAGCATTTAGATTTCACATCACTATGGCTGGGTTCATTTATGCTCCTACCTGGAAAGAGGAAACCCCATGCTAGCTTACCCAGGACATATTTCATTTCACTGAGAACGAAATCTTAAAATTGACATGCATTTAAAGTGAAGCTAGCAGAGTTGGTGGCGGAAAAGTTGTGCTGGAAGAGAGAAGGGAGAAGTAAATCAGCCAGCACAGTTAGCACAATATTTACATGGTTGCAGTGACCTGAAATTAAGAAATTCACCCTGAGAGTCATCTAAGTTTAGGTATTCAGGGATTTGCCTTGATGGTAAGAGAGTAGTAGGCCAAAATTATAATAAAGACTAGATTTTTCTGAATGCTTAGGACAAATGTCTTCCAGCACTTTACCTCACTCTTTCAAACATGTTAAAATCAATACAAAATACTAGGAGAATGCAAGTAGTGGAATTTTTTTCTTACAGCTGTATGTAGATACTAATTTAGGTTTTTTTTAAAAAAGGAAATTACTGAAAAAGAAAATGGTGGGGGGCAGTGATTGAAAGTTTTGGGCATTTGAAGAATTCATAACTGGTAATTTATTCCATTACACTGTAAGCAGTGTATATATAAACAAAAAGAAAAAACCAATCTGGATGTAATGATGTCTCTGTGTAGCCACTATGAGAACGGAGACTACATGTAATATTAGCAATTTGCTAGCAGACGTGGTGAGCAAATGATGCCTTAGCTTTTTCTTAAAATCTTCATTTTGTTGTCATTCTACGGCTACTGCAATTTGGGGTTACTGATGGAATATACATTTGCTTCAATCTGTGAATTTTCTGTTTAAGTAATATAGTCATGACGCGTCTCTGTGGAAGCTTGTAAGTAGAGCAGCCAATGTTTGTTAAATATATCAGAAATGAAGATAAAAAACTGCACTGTGCTTTTTGGTGTCCTTTTTGTGTGACTGAATCCAGGCAGCAGATGACCAGGAGGGAAAACTGTTTACTCATACCAGAGAAAGTGAAAGTGCAGGGTTTTATTTAGAACACAGAGCATTTTATGTTAAAATCAGATGTCTGAGGCATAATAAGCTGCTCTTCCATGTGCAATACCTCCAGAAAAACAAACCACTCAAGCTCTGAATTCCCTGAAAGGTAAAGTTTATATGAGGTTATTTCATATTTGATTAGGATGCAGAGCCTTCCTTTTATCCTAAGAAGAAAAAAAAGCTCTTTTAATAAAATGTGCTTTTCTAAAAGCTGTCCAATTTTGGTCAAGATACCCTAGATAAGATTATAATTGTTGCAGGGGAAATAATAGTGTGCTCTAGAGGTTTGTTTGACTGATAGATGTGGCTAGAAATGAGACTATAGCACCCTGGGAAACTGTAAGGCACAGGAGAAAGCTCTAACAAGGCACTCATGCATCCTGGAGTGTGTAATTATTCTGTCTGAATGCAGTTAAAGGATTTAATTAGTATACAGAAGGCAGCATAGCAGTGGAGTCTTCCTGACTATTGATTTTTAATAAGCCCAGAATAATGAACTGTCTTCAGGAAAATATTATCATAAATTTATTTCCTGTGAAAAATTAAGAAATTAAGAGAGTGTGACCCTGGGGCTTTCATTTTAACACGTTTTAAATGCCTCGGGCAAGTGTCCCTTCTGACTTTTTTTATTTATGGATTTTTTTGGTCTCCTTTTCTTTTTAGAGTTTCATGGTCAAGACCTTGCAGCATTTTCTCAGACACTCTTCAGTTAGTCTTTTTAATGTCAGTTGTGCTGTGGAGCTCTTCTGTTGTGGATGCAAAAGTGTGCATTATGTTGCTCTTTCTGGGAAAGTGTCTCCTCCTTTCCTGGGGAGCGAGAATATCATTCTATGTTGGTTCAGCCTCATCCCAAGGGTGTGTGAATGCTGGAAGAGAGAAGGAACAGGTCTGCATTGCCTCCTTAATGCCCACAGCACTTGGAATTGGTAGCCCCTCGGGATTGCTGCAGTTTGGGTGTCATGGGAAGCACTGGCTCCTTTGAAGAGGTAAAAGTTTTGTTCCTGAAATGTGGTTTCTGGTAGAAATGCTGCCATGCTCTGCCAGAGGAACTTGGAGAACGCTCTGATGCTCCTGATATCAGCTCTTAACAGCAGCAAGGCAAGGCTGTGTGAATCACTTGCACCAAGACAGAAATATAAATTAGGTGGACAGTAGAAGTCCGAAATTTTTCAGGAACAGAATCCCTGGCCTTTTGGTTGTGAGAGAAACAGCCACTGGAAAAAAATCTTTGGGAAGGTGCAGTGCCTTGAGATTGTTCATGTTTTTCTGAAAGGGTGGGTATATTCATTCAAACTCCAAGAGAGAAAGGATATAGATAATCTGGTTTGCAGAGGATAGAGCAAGAAGCAGCGGCACTCCTGCACCGGGCTGTAGATGCTGTGACACAAAATGCCCGGGCATGTGGTGGGGGTTTTTAGGGACTGGTTGAACAAGCGCTTGCCAGAAGCATCATCAGTATCCTGCCCTGGGCAAAAAGAAAAATGAAATGACCTCTTGCAATCCCTCCCAGCTGGTCACTGTGTCATCCTAGAACGGGTGGACACAGGTTGGGAAGAACACTGTATATTGTGGTATTGGAGAGTGCAGCAGTGGCTCAGAGTCACCTCCTTCCTAATGAGGGAGTGAGTGCTTCATCACCCTATGCAGGATCTGGCAGTCCCATCCTGCAGTTATACATCCTCTCAGAGGCTTTCTTAAAGCCTGTGAGACCCGCTGAGGGGGGAAGTGCAGCAAAAAGTACATCCTTTATGTTGCTGGCATGGAATAGGGGCTTTGAGACTGTGAGTGTGGAAATTCTGCAGACAAAAATGTACAGGAGCAGAGAGGAAAAATAAACTTTTAGTAGCTGTATCACACTGCTGCTGGTTTGAGCACTTCAGTAGAACAGGTCTGGTGAAGGGGCTGTGCTGGTGAGTAGGCTCTCAGCAGTGAAGGGCTGGGAAGATGTTGGTGCTGTTCAATTGCCCTGCAAGAGGCATAGCCCAGCTCCTCCATGCCTCTGCACGTGGCTTTGTTGTTTTGGTCCTTGTGAAAACACAGGAAGCAACATCCTTTAAAATGTATTTTTTATTTTCTAGCAAGTAAACAGAGTTTATCTGTGTGCAAAAAAGACATCTTTTGATGCTTCCATGTCCTTCGTTAAAAATTTTGCCATTTGTAATTGATATCCATGGATTGTTATGTCAAACAGCCACTTCTGAGGAAACAACTCACAGATCCCCTCAGTAGAAAATGCCTCCTCTAATCTATTCAGAGACTGGTATTTGGATAAAACTGTGGAACAGAGGATCAATTTGTGAAATAATTCACTGAAATAATCCCCATGAAAGACCTTAAGTACCAAGTAATTTTTCATGGGTGTCTTGATGCACCTGTTTTATTTTATTAAGTGCCTGTTAACCTGAAAATCATTTTCAGCTGGTACTTTTGACAGAAGGGAAGTCTGTGTAGTGTTAATCTTTTTGTGGCTGCTCTTGAGACCTCCCCGGCTCCTGCTCACAGTAACAACAGGGTGCCCACTGCTTATAAATGCTGAAAATTTTAGTTCTTGTAAGCTCTACTTTTTCTCTATTCTCTTTTCTTCAGGAAACTAACCTAAGTGACAACATGAAGCAACAATTTTTCATGAGGCTTCCTGTCAGTTTGGCCAGCCAGGTAGCTGTATGTCATCTGGGGCTTTTAGCATTGCTTCTCTCTCCTTAACTTGCTTTCCTCAGCAGCAGTTTGACATGATGTAACCTCTTAAAAGAGTCACAGCCTGTAAAAACGGAACCCATCCCTTGGATAATAATGTTACTTTACCTCCTGCTCCTCCCAATGGCTTCAAATTTGCTCACTTTTAATCCCAACTATCAAAATCGAAGTAATGGTCACAGGAAAATTAGGCTTATTTTCCCGCATTAGACATGTCAGATCACCAGTTCTGGATGGGAATAGGGGATATTTTGTGGTCTGCCTATAGGAATGTGTGACCGTGCTCCTGTGGACTCGATGAATTGCTGTCAGGGTGTTACTAACAGCTTCGGTCAATAGCGAAGGTCTCTTCTGACAGCAGCTTCCTGCTTGCTGCTGCAGATGAGGCAGTTTCTCAAGGCTGAAATGGGAACAGGAATATGTTGGGCCACCTGTGTCCTGTAGGGAAAAAACCATGTTTGCAGAGACAACAGTTTAAACAAAACTTGCACAACAGATGCTAATTAGCTGCCCTAGAAAGCTCTGTTATGACAAAGGCCCATTCACCTTTGCCAGCCTGAGACACGGGAGGTGCCCAGGGAGTTTCTTCTTGGCACTGTGCGCTGCCACTGAGCAAATCCTCATGGCCTTCAGGCGACGCAGATGCACAGGGATGTTTCTCTTTGTGCAACTCAGCTCTCTGCATTCAGCCAGGCTTCTGCTCATCGGGACTGTCTGCTCATGCTCTTGGATTTATTTCAACTCTTTCAGACTTTCTTTGCTTTCCTCTGTTTCTCTTGGCAGCACGCAGATGCATATAACTGTGTTTCACCCACTCTAAAATCCTTTTATTTGCAGCTGGATCCCAGAAGAATACCTGAATTCCGAGTTTGGGTTGAGGGCTTTTTTGTTTCTTTTGTTCAAATGTTGTCAGTGATCTGGGATGTGAATACTTTTGATTAAACTACCCTGGTGCACAAAGGATTTTGTTTTCCCTAAATGGACAGAGGAACGGTGATAAGAGACCTCTCATCTCTCACAAGGTCTTTTTGACCTCATGGATGGAAGAGAGCTTGAAGGTAGTTAATTTATATCACAGAATAGGTATAAATAAATTCTCCAACTAACTTGAACGAAATGTTAGATTAATTCTTACTGTTGCATTTTATCTGCTGCATCAAATATCCTGAGTGGGTTTTGGTTGAATTTGCTCCAGAGAAAGCCTGAGCAAAAGAAATTAAATTATGCTTGATTTGGTCTTCGATCCCTGAACTGACCCTAGTTCACTTGACATTTCTTTTCAGTGCTTTGAGGACTCTTTAGACCTTCAAGCATGTAATGCAGTTGGCATGAGCTTGCAGCCCTGTTTTCTGATGTGAGAAATACTTTCATCTAAGTCCAGCAGAGCACTTGCCTACCTTTTCTATTCTAAGATTACAAATAGTTTCACTGCAGTTGTTGGGACTATTGGCAGGCAATAAGCTGCCAGCATGCTGCAGGAGTGCAAGCCTTTGTATGGTTTGGAGACCACAGCTTTGTGCAACTTGATAAATATTTTAAGTTTGGATTGTGTTTAGCAAGGTTTGGAATTTTTTGACTGTGTTTGTAATATTTCCTTGCAGCAGGAAAAGAAGTAGCTTCATGACTTACAATCTATTAGTAGAGTAGTCAACACTTGCAGCAAAATTTGCAACCTAATGCTAGAGAGTTATTATTCCAGAAGATGTTTGCATACTTAGTAGGTCATGAAAAGGAAGAGGACACGAAAGAAACCCTTTTTGACCTTGTCTGTTCTAATACTATACTGGTTGAAAATCCTTCTGATTGTTAACTGTCAGTAATTTAATCCAACTCACAGAAGGATGAAATTATGAACAGAAACCCACCGGTCCAAGCCTGAGGCACAGCCACTCAGTACGGGCTCTGTCAAAGAAGAAACTGCTGTAGCACACAGTGGCAAGAAAAACAATTACCTGTTTTTTTGTTTCTTTGTTTGTTTGTTTACACAGCAGAAATGTTATTTTAAAGGGCTAAACAAGTGATAATAATTCTGCTTGAACACCCACACACTGGCACTATCACTCTGAGACAGGTTGGGATGGAAAGGGAAAGAGTTCACTGCTTTGAGGACAAAAATGGGCAAATGAGCTAAGCTGTCAGCTCCAGATTTCATGGATTTTTATATAAGATTTTTGAAGAAAGGAATATGAATTGAGGGGGAAAGTGAATGTGAAAGAAAATGACATATCACTAATTGTCAGGTGGTTTCCCTTTTCCATATGTGTAGAAATGTGTTCAATTGCACTTTATTTAATTTTTCTTTTTGTGTAGAGTTCTGTGCTTTTATAACTTTGAGGCAATTCTGAAGACTATACCTCTAGTTTTGGAGCAGACCCAACGTCTTCATAACATATGTAACACTGAGTACTCAGCACCTGCCTGAAGTATAGACCATCTAGCATGTTCATCATGATGATCATGCTAAGTTCTCAATTCTCCCTTTAATTTCTGTTAAAATATTAGAGAGCACCTGAATGAAACCCTCTTGCCTGTTTTCATTCATGTTCCCATAAGCTGAGCAGTAGTGATTTTAGCCATAAAATAAAATATTACAATCTATAAATGATTAAGTTATTTTGGTAATCAAGTCATCAAAATACAAAAATATAATGGAAGATTTAAGAAACCTATATATACTTTTTTTTTTTTTTTAATAAAAGTGAAAATTGCATGCATTATTCTTGTTTTCTAGTTGGTGTATAAGACCTTGGAGTGGACAACAGCTCTTACAGTCTGTTCAGTGGTACTGGTGGTAGGTGAGACCCTGTCTTGGGACTCGGCTAGAGTGAAATAATTTAAAACTGTATTGGGAACTAGTATTCTCCTTGCCAGCAAAGCTGAGATTTTACGTGGAAATAATTTGCCTTTGGAAAACTTTGCTGTCACAAGAACTTTGATCCTGCTTCATGGAAAAAAATAATCTCAGGCAAGCCCTGTAACTTAAGAGCATTAATTCCTTTTTATAGGCTGAGACAGCTAGCTTTTACACGGAGCACTTCTTCACAAAAATCATAAACTGCTTCATTTTTCTAAGCCATAGAGATTATGAAAGGTCTCTGGAAAACCGTGTAATGATTTAGATGAAAAGTCTGTTTTGTCTCATCCAGCAGGAAGTATGCTTATCAATGCGGCTGTTAAACTGCGAATTTTCTAGGGAGCGCTCCATGTATGAGTTGATGATCTTGATCCATAAAAGCAGGCTCTTAGACATGACTCATAAACTTGTCTGTGATTCAAATGTGTTCTTCAGTTTTGAATAAATGACTTGTCCAATGACCAAAATAGGCCCCGTCCTTGCTTTTATCTACATCCAAATTATGGGGTTAACTCTGTGATAGGTGTAGTCCCATTGCACGTGGTGGACAACGGGTCAGTCCTACAAGGGCATGAGTAAATGCTATTGGAACAGGTTCTAATTACAAAGACTGTATTTATTAATATGAACATGTATCTTCCACATTTAGTTCTTTCATTTTCTGGGAAAATTACCACAATGTTATCAAAAATAATTTCCCTCATGTGCATGTAGTGTGTTGATTAACAGGTTTAATGACTTTCACTGTTTTTATAGCCTTCTAAAGTCTTATCTCTCTTCCTGGCTTTTGTGGTCTTTCTAGTCATTTAGAAAATCCTGAAAGGAAGACAAAACAAGGGGTTTTGAGACAGTGAAGTGAGACAGCTGATTAGACCTAAGGAAGCTTCAAAGTAGATAAGCAGACTAGATCAGGTTTGCAGTAATGACAAAGATAAATCATTCAAAAGGATCATTCATTCTGGGGTGCAAAACATTTTACTGGAAGACATGAAATTTATAAAAGAGCATGCTCAGGAACATTTGGATTAATAAATAACACAACTGCAACTTGCCTGTATGTCTTCAGTTCATCGTTTGTTCTTGAAAAATGGATTGTTCACTGAACTGTGAAGTTCTGAAAAACCTTTTAAATCTTTTTCTATCCCCTTTCCTTTCTGTGAGTAGGATTTTGTTTTCTTTTTGACTAACCTAAACATTTTTGTTTTCAGATTAATGAGCTGCAAAAAATGGGACATGATGATGGCTTTTTTTCCACAGTGTGCACATGCTTTTCATCATGCCAATCTGTGCTTATCCACATCAATAATATAGTGAGCTTGTGGATCTTTTTCCTCCTCTAACCACATCTCCACTTTTCCACCCACTGTGACCCACTTAGGGGACAGCCACATTTTTCAAATATTCTTGTTGATATTTTGCCTCCTCTGCCTGATTGAGGATGCAGAAAGTGATGAATGTCTTTCTCTGCAAACCTGGCTCTTCTGAGTGCATCAAGCAGGAAGATGGGCAGCGTCAATATCTCTCAAATAACCTTTCAAAATCCACACGAGCAGGACTTTTCTTAAGGACTCTTCTTCGAATTTAAGGAGCAAGTAGCAGGTACAGTTTCACCCCATGCACTGAGGCAGAATCTCTACATAACAGAAGACTTTTGCAATTCTTTAAAAATCAAGTCTTGAACAGAAAGTACATAACTTAACTTTTAAAATGTATTTAAATTTGACAAATGTGACTCCTTCCCTTCCATTCCCCCGTCATCCCCTAATAATGTAGGTAGGTGGATTTTTCTTACTACAAGTTGATCTCCTTATCCCTTGTGCTCCCCACAAAGATTCTAAAACCAGACAGCAGATAAAAACATTTAAACCCCAGAAATGACTCAACTATCTGAAATTGGAACATATGTGCCATCACTGACTTTTGTTTTCTGTCTACCAAAGAGGAATTGTGTATTTTTTCTCCTGCCTTGACGATGAATACAATGTGAGCCATTAAAACTTCCGCTGCAGACAGAACTGTGTTTTGTGCAAAAATACCTGCCATGGAAAAGCTTTAACATACATAATTTCTGAGGTAAAAATCACCTTCTCTGAGCATTGTGTCTTTGAAAGAATAGAACTCCCATCCCTTCATAATTCACTGCAATGCCTTCAGTGATGTCAGATCAGTACTGTCTTTATTTGAAAATGATAGTACCTCTAAGAAAAGTATTAGCTGTGGTTCATCACTACCTGTATGTTTTTTCATGAGGATTGTTTAGCACATAACATTAGATCAGGCAAATTATGTTTATGTTGACTGCTGCAGCATCAGCATCAAATGGGTAACACTTGTCTGGTGATCTGTATGCATGCACAGGTGCATGTCCACATCTCAGCAGGTCACTTTGAGCTCCATTTATCCTCAGCAGAGGAAAACAAGTGAAAGTGGTCAAGCATGAGTAGTGTTTTAGGTGTCTAAATTTCTGGTAGATGAGTTTAATTTTGCATGTCACTATTACTTGGTATAGTTACACTGCAATACTGAGTTGTTTCTGCAAGCCACAGTTCACTGAAACACTTTAACAGTTTGGGATTAGGGTGTTGCTATTACTCCACTGTGAGAAAACCTTTTCGTACCTAAGGCTGTAGCAAAAATATAGTTACACAGTTGAAGTTCTTCCCAGTTTGAATCATGTCACTCGTGTGTAACTAAGTGGGACCTGGCTCTAGGGATGAGGGAAGCAGGCTGTTAGAGGCAGCAGTGCTGCCTGCATCAGGGAGCCATTCTCATGCATCCTGATTTGTGCAAACCAGAGAGAAGGAAGGGTAGGCGAGCAGACATGGTTCTGCCAATGGGACAATGAGGGCATTCTGACCCCTTCTCCTCCGGGTTTCCTCGGCCCTTCTTCTCACCCCATCCTTCCTGTCTACTCTAGTCCCAAAGTCAAGCTCTTGCTTCATGACTGGGGTGCCAAAACTAAATTCTGCTGACAGCAAGCACCTGGATAAGCTTTTTGAGACATAAACCAACGTTCAAACAATTTCCTTCCTTGTGCTCTTTCTCAGTATTTTCCCATTTTCCAGTATGTGTGTACTAAATTGCAAAGCCTGGGATATAGGATATTTCTCTGGTAAAATCTAGGGCAGATGAAAAAGTTGCTCTGCCTTTAAGAGATGTGCTCTGAATCACTTTATAAAGGCCAGACTTGCATGATGTGCACATAACTTTTTTCAGATAACTATCACGACAAATTTCAAATACTTAAAAATGCTCTTCAGTACCTTTTGCAGAACATAGAAATTGTAAGGCATTAGGAAGCAGGCCAAAAAACCTCCCTCCTTCTCTCTGCAAATGGATCAGAGCTTCTGCAAGTGAACAGGCCTCTTTCTGCTGATAAAAGTGAGGCCATTCCCTGGAAAGAGAGGAACAGCACTTCATTTACATCATTTTTTTTTCCTGTCCAGGCTTGGGGTTTTTATTCACTAGGATTTTTTAGTTTGAAGGAATTCCTAGCCTTAAGGAAGTCCAAGGACTCCTTTTTCAAAGTGTTGTCCTCATGTCAGTGTTTTTCCAAGGGCTAAACAAGGTGATATTTCCAGTTTTTAATTATTTCTTATACTCAGTTTCATCCACTTTATTTTCTTGACAGTGTATGTTGCACTTGTGTGGGAGATTTGTTGGAGGACTCCTTGCTGTATTGCAAACAAAACAGCTGCAGTTCAGGAATCATTGCTAGAGAGATTCTGGCATGGCTGATCATGCACTGGACTTTTTGCAGCAATCTGAGGTGAATGAATCTCAGTGAGCTGGCAGATTGCAATGTATTTACACAGTGTATCTGCAGTTACTGGTGTGTCTATGAACACCTGGGGTGTGAGAAGAGGGAAGATAATTCAATTCATGGAATAAATTGTACACTGTGTTCTTCCTCTACTTCCGAGCTGAGAAACAGCAGGCACGCTCAATGTACATACAATTTCCTGTCCCAACCTCTTTCTTTCTTTTATGATAGCTTGGCTTCTTTTTTATGTTCTTGCTTCAGCTTTTAATTTCATTTGTATGTGGTTGGAAATAATGTATAGTTTACTAGAGGGACGGAATTCATTGTGCAGTGTGTTGGGAAGAGGAAGGGGGAGAAAAAGACAAAGAACAAAAAATATATTTAAATTTCAGCTGTACAAGAAGCTCTGGCTTTCTAAGCTGCTGTGGTGGACACATAAGGAGAAACAGATTGTTGTTGCTTTTTGCCATCTGCTTAGTATGCCACAGATAGCTTCTATCAGCAGGGAGCTATTATTACCAGTTAAAAACCATACTCTCTTTAAATAGTCTCTCTCTTTCTGTCTCTCTCCCGAAAAAAAAAGGCATAACAAGAAAAATAATTTCTACCATTTAAATACATTTGTATGTATTTTCCACAACTGGGCTGAATTTTTGTGCTTGCAGAAGAGGCTCTGTCTCATGTCACACACTGGGTTGTCCGTCCTTGCCTGTGAGGGATTGTGAGACCTTCCCAGCAGTGCCCAGCCAGCCCAGCCAGCCTGGACATGGCTCCAGCTGCTCTGTGCCAACGTGGCTTGGCTTGACAAGTGTCTGCGCTGGGCTGTAGTGCTGCCACTATGTGACTCTGTAGAATTCTGCTTTTATAACCCTCCACCAACCTCCAATTTATGGATGAGCTGTGCTGAGGTCACCATGCAGGGACATTTCTGATCCAACCAGTTCTGGACCTTAAGTTATCAAAAAGGGAATGTTAAGATTTATGCAACAGAAATGTACATAAATCTGTTCCTCATTCCCTATTTTTATCACAGCAGCTGCAGCAGCAACAGCAGCTGCAACAGGGGATCTTTCCATAGGTACTTCTGTGGCATTTCCACTGAGATCTCCTCTTCCACATGTCCCATCAATACCTGTCTTCATTTTGGGGAGACAGAGGTACTGCATGCTTGGGTAAGGCCGTGTGTACATTCCCTGGGACACTAAACTGCACTTGAACACAGCTCTTCCCCCTGTTAATTCCCATTTTATCTCCCTGAGGCAGTTCCTTTACAACAGGAACGACTCCATTTCAAATCAAACCTTTTTTCCCAGCACCAAAAAGTTCCCCGTTTAAGCTAACCAGCTTTTTTTTTTTTCATCTTTGCATGTATTACTTCATATGCACTGCTTCCCCAGAAATTTTAACCGCATCCTTGTGTAAACCTTCTGTTCTTGCTTTTCAGGTATGTACACTAAACTGTGTACATCAGCCTGTGTACCTTTCAGCAGATAACTTCTCTAGAACAGCTACTGTTGATTTTACCATGTTATAAATGATGGCTGTATCCCATTTGGAGAAATGTGTAACTATAAGCAAGACATTTTTGAATGAAAATGGTACTAACTATATAGAAAAAGCGTGGTGGTAGTGGCTCAGTTTTTTGATGGGACCCTCCAGAGATCAACAGGTCACAGCCGCAGATACTTTCTCATGCTGGAGGAGACCTTAAAACCAAACAAACAAAAGGTGTGTTTATTGCTCCTCACCCTTGGGTCTCTCATGAAAAACAGGACTAAGCAAAGACAATTAAGAGCTAAAAAAAAAAATCAATATAGTCTCACTTATAGATTGTTTCATTGAACACTGACAGTTACAAAAGACAATAAGCAGCCCCATCTAGCAAACCCCCCCCAGTCCACTAAATGGACAGACCCTGAGAGATCCCCTAGGTTAGGGTGAAGAAAAGGCCTCCCAGGATGCTTTGTTCTACCATGCTAATGTAACCCAGTTCTGTTTCTCTGATTGNCTAATGTAACCCAGTTCTGTTTCTCTGATTGGCTCATTGATTTCCCTGCCCCTTTTTCCCTTATATGTCAAGGCCCCAGAAAGTTCTCCCCTCCCCATTCCCCCATTGGCCCCTGTCCCTTTGTCCCGCCCTCAGGGTTTCCCTATTGGTCTCCTTACCCCGGCCCCGCCTATGCACTGCCTCAAGCCCTCAGATCATTGGTCCCCAATTCTCTCTCTGCTCCCCTATAAAAATCTTGACACCCTCCCCACCCCCATTGTTCCTCTCTTTTGTCCCTGGAGCTCTCCACGTGTGAAGTTTTCTAATAAACCTTACTCCTGGACCTCTACATGGAAGTCCTTCTGGTGTCTGCCGATCTGTCGAAGAAGCCTGCCGGTGTGTGAATGTGTGTAAAGTGATCCTGCCAAAAGTGGTTTCGTCCTGGAGGCGCTTTCTGAAGGTCGCTGCTTTTCACCACCCAGCAAACCCCAGCATGGCTTGTGACACTAGCAGTTTTGACCTTACCTAGGTGGACTGGACCTTTGAAGACCACTGATATTGCTGGTAAGGGTTTTTTCTTAAATGTAATCCCACTCTCCATTGGTTTGAACATTCATCAAAGGACATTGCGCCATGCAGCCAAAGTTAATTTCTATACGAGTTGAAATCAGTTGAATGATTCAGTTCTCATAATAACATAGTCCTTGTCCCACTGGAACTTCTTTCCTTGCTAATGCAAACCATAATAACTACTTTGTAAGGTTTTATTTTTTTGATTTATCTCCTCTATTCTAGGAATGTCAACATTGAGGAGTAATGAAGATTTATGAAAACATATATTTATTAGAAACATACTTCTATGAGATAAGGCTTTTAGAAACTTTAGTCAGTTATTTTATGTTACGGATTTTTTTGGTGTGGTTACTTATTATTAAATTTTTAAAAGAGCAACATAATTTGCCAAATACAATATGAGTCTTAAGTATATTGACATAAAAGTAAAATGAGGTTGCTGAGAAATTTGTCCAGTTTACAGGATGTCTATATTGGATAACTCTCAAGCTTCTTACTGAAGGCTTTTCATAAACATGAAAATAAGATTCTTTACTTGCAAACCAGTATAAATGAATTGGTAAAGATCCTTTTTTGAAGGACATTCCAGGGCAAGGAATATAGAATACATAATGATAGAAACAAAAGTGTTCTGGTTTTGCTTATTGTGTTTGATACATCTCTGCAGAAGACCAGGACACAGGTGCAGAGGAGTGTAGCCTGAATGCTAGTCTTGTATGGGCAGCATCTGGCACCAATGCACCAAAGTGGAAGTCAAGGATAGTTTTGGAAAAGAAATGCCTTGTCCTTAAGCTGATGTGTGATGTCTCAGTGGGAAGCTTCCTCCTATTAGTGCAAACAGTGATTCTGCCTGTGACGGATGTAGAAATGACGTCGGGGCAACTGATTTGGAGAACCAGAACTTGGCTTTCCCAAGGCAGGTGATTTTCTAGTCTTCATTCACGAAGTAGGTAGCTCCTCTAAATACTATCTTGTCACTTTTCTGTTCATCTTAGCATATATGATTAATTTATAACATATGACTGCTCTATTGGATATACCCCTAAATATTTTTCATAGTGAATATGGTCATTCAGTGTTGCAAGGCAAAATGTTGTTCCTGCTTTAACTGAATGACATACCAAGGTGTTTTCCATTTTGAATCATTCTGTGACCCTATGTATATTTTACTTTGCAGGCTCTATGGGATATAGTGATGCCATATCTGGCTGTTCAGCTAGGCCAGGCATTTTGTGGTTGCACCACTGTTTGCTGTTTCTGGGGAACCTATAACCTTGGCTGGCCAGTATTTGTAATTTATTCTGCTGTTTCCCTTGAGGGTGCTACCAACAGGTGAGCTGTACTTTTCTTCCTTGTTTTCAGTTGCAAGTCTTGCAAATAAATGAACAAAAAATCAAAACAGCGCTCTGCCTTGTGTCTGTACTGTCTTTGTCAAACTGTTCTCCCGTTGTATATACCTCCACTATTTCTCTTCACATCCTGGTAAGAGCTGCAAGGACACTCTTGGGTAAATGCCATGTGAGAGAGTTTGTACATCTATTTTCTAAGAAAAAGGAATTTGCCACAGCGGTAGGTACATTGTTTTTGTTTAGTGGCTCTTGTTTTCATATTCATTTAACAAAAGATTATATATTATGCTACTGGTTTTAGTAGCCATGGCCATCCCACGTTTAACTATTATTTTGACAGCACTTGGGACACGAGTTTTTCCTGCTGCATTGCAGTCTTTTCTCTGTCTGATTTTATTTGTTTGTTTCCATTAACAGTTCCTTTAAGTCATGCTAGCTCTCAGTAGATGCCAGAGGTGGTCACACTACTCAAAACAAATTGAAACATGGCAGTGTTCCCTCCTCCTATAAATGAGCAGCGATGGTGAGGGCAACTCACTCTATGCTCTTGCGAAATCACAGAATTATAGAATCATTCAGGATAGAAAAGACCCTTAGGATCACTGGGTCCAACAAATGCTGGGCTTTCTCTTGAGTCTGTGGGCTGGTTTGAAGCCATGGTTGCAGTGCCAGTAGGCAGCTGGAGCAGTGTTTTGGGTCTCACTGCTCAGGTCATTTTAGGACAGGCCTTTCAAGTTGATTTGCCAAACATCGACTCTTTTTCTGCTAGCACAGAGAACATGTTTTTTCAATAATGTATTTATAAGCCAGGCTAGATTTTGTCTCCGCATGAGATGGTAAAATATTAATCCTGCCTCTGTGCTGTCAGAGTTGAATGTGGCTGTCAGGATCTTTAGGGCAGAGCTCAGGAGAGGGCTTATGTGGAGCCTGCCTGTGGACAGGGAGTCCCTGTCCTGGGCCGACCTGGCCCCAGGAAGGGCTTTCCAAACTCTGTTGTGTCTTGCAGCTGCTCATGTTCTCTTTTGTGGCTGTGTCCATCTGAAGATGGGAACTCAGCAGTGTGTCCTAATGTGGCTTTAGCAAAATTGCAGCTAATCTAATGCCTTGTCTCTTGCTGGCCTGGTTCTGACATGTCATCACAATCTCATTCCATCTGAACTGTAATGCTGTCATGCTAAAATGCACAGAGAACTGATGTTTATGGCAGCACTCTTGTCTTTGGGTACTTTATGCAAGTGGGGCCGGGCGTCCCTTGCATCTTTCATCCTGTCCTGCTGTTATGTCTCTAGAGTGGTACACCTGAGCCTGTGTTTTATATACCTCCTAAAAAGGAGGGAAAATAGCCTGTAAGAATTTTTCTAGGGGGGAGGTGAATTAGGAGTTAAGACTTGACAGGATTGATACTTATCCAAAATCCTGGAATTTTTCAGGAATGGTAGGTGTTGGGTTTCTGCTCCAGGATAAAATGTTTTGGTTTTTTTGGAGGGGTTTCTCAGCTTTGGAGAGCAGAAGAAATAAAATCGAAGGAGGAATTGCTATCCATATAACATTATCAGTCTGCTCAACCAGGTGCCAATATTTATACCACCATATCTACCCAGATAAATCTCAAAATGTTTCTCAGCATGTTTGGTAATCTTTGCTGTGCTGCCACTGTTTTCAAGTTTAAGTGACGTCATTCTGCAAAGCAGCGGTTTGGCCGAGAAGGCAAGATCTGAACTTGCTCTCAGATACACACAATAACAAATTTCTGATTGTTATTGTAGTCTCACTGAGCTCTTGATTAGAAAATTTCAGGGGATATATTTTAAAAATCCCTAAATAGGAAGATTCTGAAGAGGACTACTACAGAGATTTGAAGGAAAGACAGAGATGGGTTAGAGGAAAATAAGTCAAAGAAGAAACAGTAGAAAGAATTTGTTAGGGGTTATGGAGAGGAATAAAATTCACTTTCAAACTGTAAGTACCATTACAAAAACCTTTCAGATTTTAAGGAGTTTGACTTCAATGGACTGGCATGTGCTTAAGGGAGCAGCAAAGATGGCAAGACTTGGACAAATCCCCGAACTCTCTGGAACAGATATCTGAGTACAAGCCCTGATACCTAAATGAAGCAGTGTTTACCTGCTGTGTTCAGAGAGCGCGGACACCTGAGGGGCTGTTGCCTCATGTTGGGGTGTTGGGGAGCAGTGAGCCTCCATACCCTGCCTTCAGGATGTCCTACTGCTGTGTCTATTTTGGCCTTTCTGGTTTGTCAGGTTTTGTAGGTGTGTTGCAGAGTGATGCTCTGTGCCACAAATCCAACTCAGGCCTGCAACGAGGACCGAGCTCATAGGAAAGCCCAGTTCCCGCTGAGATGTCCCTCTTCAAAAGCACTGTCAGTCAGACTGTTCTGACAACAGCCTGGGGAGCTTCTTTCTGCATAAATTATGCTGCAGTCATTAACGTTTCCAGTTTTCAGCCTCTCTTCCAATCCTGTATGCTGTTCTTCATAGCATCTTGGGGGCTAGCTTGTTTGGGAGCTTTCCTGGTACTTTCTTAGGCTTTCTCACACCTTTCCCATTTTGTTCCCAGAAATCTCCCTGACTGCAGTAACTGTGACAACATTAGGCAGCTGCTCAACCAAGGATGCACTTGTTTACATCAGTCTGTGTATAGCTACTCCTCATTACTTGGTGGGCAATGATCTTACACCTACATAGGGACTGAATTTGCAGACACTCCTGTTGGCTCTGATACTGCTCCTTTGCAACTACTAGATGAAATCTACTTCAAAAGACCTGCATGCCAGTGAAAGGCAGCATGTGGTGATTACTTCAGAAGAGACTTGAAGACAAAATTAACTGTACAAATTAGTTTTAAAACCAGTTTCTGGCTCCCCTTTCTAAAGTTTTCCTTTGAACATGAGAATGCTTGCAAGCTTATGTTTCCTGGACATGGTTTCCTGGTGGTAGCTCTGCCTACAGATCATAGTCTGAAGCTTCAGTAGTTCTTCCCTTAATGTGTCAAACAGATTTAGTGTGATGGAAGTGTTGAGACATGTCCAGAAAGTTTGGGATCTGAAGCTGGAAAATGAGCATCATGGAACAATCCTGGCAGTTCTTCCTGTTTCTTCAGACCCAGTTAAACATTTGACACTTTTCCCCATGCTCAGACATTGCAGAGAAAACATCTTTTTTGTACCTTTTTTTTTTTGTCTGGACAGTGTCATAACAATAAGAAGAAGAATTCGTGAAGGTGTCCCATCTCTTCACAGATGACTGGATTTCCCTGCTGACAACTGCCCACTAATCTGCTAAAAATGCTTTTGGATGTAAATTGCAAATTCCACAGAAATTTCCTAAAACTGGAAATGTTTACCTCCAGCCTCCATGTGAAACAAGCATCCATGGGACTAGGATCTAGATAGGCAGCGAAATGCCACTTTCCCCTGTGAGTCCCTTAACATTTTGGCACAGAAGACATGGATTTTCCCATTTTCCTGCAGTGCTTTATGCTGGTGGTAACTTTGATATCTATTTCAAGAATTTGCCATTTCTATTAAATCCATTAACTTGCAATGCATCAGTGCTACCTGTGACAGCCAAGTAACACATGCCAGTAGCCAAAGGATTTTCTTTTTCCTCACATGTAAAATATAACTTTATTTCGATAAAGGAGTAAAGAATGTACAGGAACTTACTTGGTTTGTATGAATTTGTGTGTTTCAAAAGGTAAAAGAGAAACCAGACCAAAATCAAATTATAAGCTTACTGTGAGTATTCTGAGCTCATCCTTAGATGAGTGTCCCTACAAAGTATCTCATTGTGGGTTGGTATTCTGGTGGTCTCTTTTCGGGGCTGGATGCATTTGCTGAGCTGTGCATCTTCTGGGTTGATTTGCCCCTAAAAGGTCAAGTGAAGCAGACATGGCAGTAATTGAGAGGTTTTGCTAAAAATGATCCCTTTTAAAAAGGGAGGGTGATAGAGATGAAGGAAAGAAAAAAAGACTTTTTTAAATGCTACAGACCTTCAAGCTACACTAATTAAACAGCCTGACTTAATAAAAGATGGAATTGGATGATGGCATCAGCTGTTATATCATGGTGTTTTAGCTACCTCTGGGACTCCGGGGAAGTTTGTAGAAGAAAACAGTCATCAATATATAATGCGACATCTCAGGCTTTGCACAGACTTCTAAGGAGATTGCTGACCTTTTCCCTCAGCCATTTTCTCTGAGATATTTCCATTCCATTTTGCTTTTAAACTAAATAGAAGCATTGCTAGCAGCCTGTTGAAACATCACAGAAATGTAGTGATGTGGTCAGATAGACTGACAGAATTCTGTTTCTTGGACTGGCTCTTGCAGTCCCAGAAACATTTCTCCCCCCACAGCAACAATTCTTGAAAATGAGCGATCATACAAAAAGAAGCAGAAAAAAAGAAGCAGGCAAATAGCCCAGTCTCCTATAAAAGAGGAAATATAGCCCAGGAAAATATTTGCAAGGTGGCCCTGAAAAAAAATTGGAAGAAGATGCTTTTAGGCTCAGCAACGGCAGAGGAAAGTTGGAGCTATTAGCAGCCAGTTGTTTGATGTTTGCTGCCACTGAAGTTTATCGGGACTTCCTATATTTTCCATACAGAAATAGTATTGCAGGAGTGAAATCTCTTTATCAGTTTTTCCTTTTAAACCCAGTGATATCTCCCATTTAACTCTGTCTAGTGGGCTAAAAGTAGCAATGTGAGGTCAGGCATGGAGTGTAGCACGGAGGTTTCAGACTGAACTGTGTAAAATTGGTAAAATTGGCCTGTTCTCTTTGGAATGAACAAATGAATCATTAAATAAGGCACTTCTGCTCACCTCTGCCAGTCTGCAGCACAGCACCTTTTGCAGAGCTCTGGAGTACACCTGGGCCCTGGCCCTGCAGCCACTGGCCACTTCCTGGTGTGTTCAGGTGATGTTGGTGCGTCTCAGGGTCTCAGAACTGGGAGCAAAGCACCTAGTGGCTGTGGCAGATGTTTCTTCTTGCACTGCAGTCTGGTTTGTTTTTAACCCTGAGTGGGTTCCTTGGCATGACTGCGCAGTGGTGCCAACACCGATCCTAGCCCTTGTCAGATTCCTAAGCAGGAGGCAGGGGAGTGGGGTGGGGTGAGGGGACTTTATCTTTTAAACTCTGCACAGTGTCCTGTCTGAAAATACCATCTGAGTTTTTTGCCAAAGTGCAGATATGCCCTTGAGGAGCTGCAGAGACTCAAGAGATGAGATAAAAGAGGGAATCTTGGTCAAACTTCCACTCTACTGAATTTTCTGATAACTAAATTTTTTAATGTAATAATCCTTGGAGTATATGGGCCTTATGTCTCGTCTCTGCTTTAAGTTGCAGCCCAACAAATTTCCATTTGAGAACTGAAAGCACATGCTGAAAACATCTCCATAATCTAAAAATGAGCAATGTATTTATACTATAGCCTTTCCAAATTTGTTCGAAAATACATTGCTTCTGACTTGACTTTTCTTGTGCCAAAGCTTTGAGTCTGACACATTTTTTCAGCCAAAGCCCTACTCTAACCCCTTAAACTTTTTTTTATATTGGAAACATTGAGCAAGAGCTGTTGATGAGGTTTGTTGTATTTTTTTTATAGTATTATTTTCATGTTAGTGTTAAATGAGAAATTACCTATAAGAAAATAGACTTTTTATTTAAATAGAATAAAAGTTCTGTGGTACTGTCCTTGAAAGTCTGAAATTCATGGCACTGCTCTAGAACAGCTTCCCTTTTTTGATGGTTCCTCAACTGCATGAGTACATAATTTATGCCCTATGCTTTTCTAGGCTATGTTTCCTAGAAGTTAGCCATAAATCCTGATAAAAAAATTTGGGTTTAATACAGGGATTAAGAAATAGATAGTTCATAGGATTCCATGTGAAAACTACATGTTCTTGTATAGCGTAACTTGTCAGACACTGTATGCAGTTATCTATTCAAGTGTAGTTTTCTGAATTCCATTTTGCTTACAAGCCTCAACATCTATTTTTTCTTAAAACCTCACAAAATCTCAAATGAGTTTTTGCAACAAAGGCCTTGTTCTCGTGCATCTTAAGAGTTACACTCAGATTAATCTTTGAAGCTGAAGAACTTTCCATTTGAGCCATGCTTTGATAGATCCAGGCACATTCAGGGAATAATAGTATATAATTGCGGTGTATTGTAGAGTATAAAGGTAATTTGGAATATAATTGCTTTAACAAATACATAAATGGACACGCTTTGCAGAAAATGCCTAAGTTTAAGGGTAATTGTTTTCCTGGAAACGAAAATTATTAGTCTTGTAGGGTTTAGATAGCATGCCCTCCAAAAGCTCTGACAAACATATACTTGCTGGATATTTTTTTCAGCATGATGATCCATCTTTTTGATTATGGAGGCTTATAAATCATATTACCTCGTGCACTTCAGTCATATTTGCTGATACTGTATTTTGGCTCCTATGGTAGTAATCATTTTAAGCTGCGGTTTTTTTTTTTTATTTTAATGAATATTGAGTCATTTTTCTCTGAGTTAAAACAACTTTAAAAAAACCTAATAAAAAGCATGTGCCTCTCTAGTACTAAATAAAATTAACTTAGGAATGCCTGTAATTTAGGCAGAAGTCTGTTCTTACAGCCTTCCACCCTGAATTTATGAGATGTGATACAAACAACAGAAAAGGTAGACATGTCTATAGAGAGAGTGCAAGTTCAAGATGGAAGTGAGGCAGCAGAAGTGTGGGGTTGGACATGAAATTCTGGAGGACTGAGGGGTATTTTAGTTGCAAAACAAATGTTAGTTGTTTTTAGTGGAGATAGCCACATGAAAAAACCCCAAGCTTAGGTGGCAGAGGTGACAAAATTGAGATGCAGGGAGCAGGCAGGGTGTGCAGTCTGTGATACAGACGCACAAGGGGCACATGGGCAGATTTCCTGTCTCGTCTGTTGTGAGATTGTGAAGGGCGAGTGTGGAGATTGTGTGACGTGCAGGATGTGTGGGTGGACAGTGCTGGTCAGGAAGATGTGACTGCAAAAGCACAGAGCTGAGCCACGGCCAGAGCTGCAAGTTGAACTGAGCATGTTTATTGTCATGTGAGTTCCAGGGTCTGGGGCACAGGCAGGACTGGTTCAAGTCTGGTGCTACGTCCCATGCAGATCTCGTCACCATGATGTGCTGCTAGGGATGCTGTATGGGAAAAATATTTTCAGCAGTCATTTAAAAAATAAAATTGTCTTTTAAATACAGGTAGGGAAAGGGGAGTAGGGAAAAGTGAGAGGACACAAGATGCAGAAGGATACTATATAGGGGGAGAAAAGGCAACAAATGAGTAGAAAGCCTCTTGCTGGGGACAGATGTTGAAGAGACAGATGCAGATCCTACTTTGAACAAAACTGAGGAACAAGCATTCTGCTATTGGGTTTCTCTGTATTAACCTGCTGTTTTTGTTGCATTGAACAGAGACACAATGCTAGTGCCAGTGTCTTGCTAGAAATGGGCATCGGTTTCCTTTAGAAGTCCATTGCAATGAACAGAGATTATGCCAACACACTGGCCTGTACTTACTGGAAGCAGGTATGTCTTTTTTTATGTGAAGAATGAGCCTGATACCCTCATCTCTCCCAAAACAGTAATAGGAAGACGCTTTCCATGTTGGGTGTCCCTGTGCAGCCCCACTAGACAGACTCCAAAGATCAGAGAGAATCACAGAATCAGTTAGGTTGAAAAAACCTCTGAGATCCTTGAATCCAACCTTTCCTTAAACACCTCCAGGGATGGTGACTGAACCACTTCCCTGGGCAGCCCTTTCCAATATCTGATCACTCTTTCTGAGAAGGATTTCTTCCTAATATCCAGTCTAAACTCCTTCTAGTGCATATTGAGGCTATGTCCTCTTGTTCTGTCACTGGTTGCCTTGGAGAAGAGGCCGACCTCCACCTGACTACAGCCTCCTTTCAGGCAGTGGTAGAGAGGGATAAGGTCACCCCTGAGCCTCCTTTTCTTCAGGATAAGCACCCCCAGCTCACTCAGCTGCTCCTCACAGGGCTTGTGCTCCAGACCCTTCTCCAGCTCCGTCACCCTTCTCTGGACTCACTCCAGCACCCTGGCTCATGTTCAGCTGCTGTCACCAGCACCCCCAGGTCCTTTTTCACTGTGCAGTTTCCAGCCACTCTTCCCCCAGCCTGTGGCACTGCCTGGGGTTGTTGTGACCCAAGGACAGGATCTGGCACTGGGCCTTGTTGAACCTCACACCATTGGCCTCAGCCCATGATCCAGCCTGTCCAGATCCCTCTGCAGAGCCTTCCTGCCCTCCAGCAGATCAACTCCTGCCTCACTTGGTGTAATCTGTGAATTTCTAATAGCAGACTCAATCCCCTCATCCAGATCATCAATAAAGATAGCCAGGAAGATGGGGGGGGGAAGGCAAAAATAAGATGGGTCACATTCTGTGACTGGTCTGGAGCAAAGATTAGATTCCAGTCCTATAGGAGGAAGGCTGCTTTCTGGGCTTCAACAAGCTCTGTATTGTGCATTTTTGGGCTTCCAGCTTTCCTGCCTTTAGGCTTGCAAGAGCAGCTGTTTGCATCCTTCTCCACTAGCTACTCAGTGAAAGCAGAAGATTTTTTGAACAATATGAAAATGGAAAAAGTCTTTCGTATGTGATGGAAAGTATTTCCTGGATGGCCCTTGTATCTCCCTCTCCTCTGCTGATCTGTGTGAAAAGCAACAACCTGAATTGATGCGAATCTGCTTTTGGCTCTTCCTGGAAAGCAGAGAAATGTCCAGAATTAAGGGGCAGATGTCACAGGTTTGGAGGAAAAATACCAAAATCTTAAAAGAAGAGGTGAGGGACAGCACTGAGTACAGCTAATAAGGTGTTAGAGGCAGAAGGAAACAAGCATCACAGCATCACCCGTGTCCCTGCTGATCCTGATCCTTGCTTTCAGTGCATTGGCCTCAAAGATGAGTGTTAGCCAGAAATTTAGGTTGAAAGGCAGGAGAAAAAGGAAAATAAAAAAGCAAACAGAAAATTGTGCAGTTGAGATGAAGTCCCCAGAGGGCCAAATTCTACAGGTTTTCTTGTTTTCCAGATTTCCTGGTTTAATTGGAAAGCAGGAAAACTGCTGCAGGGAGGAATAGGGCTGCAGCAATTATGGAAATACGGCATTAAAGAGGATGTGCACTTAAAGGCATAGTGAGTACTAAAAAGAAATTTGTTTTTCAAGGACCTTAAAACTGAGGTCTTCGACTGGAATTGCTGGGGCAGTTCTAAACCAGTACTGTTAATGAGAGAAATGGAAATGCATATGAAGAAAATATCAGATATACCTGCCACGTTCCTTTGCACTGTATAACAGAACTGCATTACAGCAGTTGAAAAAAAATTAAAGCTTTTGCATTTTTGATTCTGTGTACTTTAAACTCATAATCTTTTATCTAAGCTGTGAATTTTAATGGCTGGATCTTAATGATGCAGTTCAAACCTCATCCAAGTATATTTATCTCTATTCAACCATATTTACTTGTTTCCTTCATTTCTTTGTTTGAGTCCTCCTCTATCTGTCTCCTTTTATGCTACCATGGACCATTATTCCTATTTAGGAGAGTGAAAATATTATACACTGATGAAGACATTAAATAACACTGGTCCCAGTACAGACCCCTGAGGGCACCACTTGTCACTGATGTCCATCGGGACTCTGAGCCCTTGACCACGACCCTCTGGATGGAACTGTACAACCACTTTCTAACCCATCTAATAGTTCATCCTCTGAATCCATGTCTCTCCAATTTATAGAGAAGGATGTTGTGAGGGACCACGTCAAAGGCTTTACAGAAGTCCAGGACATCCACAGTCCTTCCCTTGTCCACTGATGCCGTCAGTCCACCACAGAAGGCCACTGGGTTGGTCAGGCAGGACTTGCCCTTGGTGAAGCTGTGCTGGCTGTCCTGAATCAACTCCCTGCGCCTTAGCGCAGCTTCTAGGAGGGTCTGTTCCATCATCTTCCCAGGCACAGAGGCGAGGCTGAGAGGTTGATTGCTCCCAAGGTTCTCCTTTCTACCCTTTTAAAATATGAGTATGATGTTTCCCCTTTTCCAGTCACCTGGGACTTCACCTGATTGCTGTGACCTTTCAAATATCATGGAGAGTGGCTTGGCACCTACATCAGCCATGTTCCTCAGGACTCTGGGATGCATCTCACTGCGTCCCATTGACTTGTGTACATTCATGTTCCTCAGGTGGTCATGAACCTGAACTTTACTTACAGTGTGAGGGACTTTGCTCCCCCCCTCTGTCCCCATTCTGCCATCCATCCAGTCAAGAGGTGTGAGAAGAAAGGTTTCCAGTGAAGACTGTGACCAAAAAGTTGTTGAGGACATTTACATTTAAAAACATTTATTCCCTACAGTGTCTGTCACGTCATTTAGGCCAAGTATGAGACAGATCTCAGGCATCAGTTAACATCCTCTGATCTCTGTCTGTGAGATGGGAGTAATAATGCTCTTCATCCCAAGGAGGCAGTGAAAATTACCTGATATTTATAAATATGAAGGTTGAATCCCTGCACAAAATTTGCACATGTTGGTTGGCTCCACATGTCTGTAGATCCCAAATTATTGGAAATACTTTACACAAAGTCACTCTTTTTTTTCCACCTATTTCAGTGACTGTGTAAGACTTCTGGAAGCAACAAGTGTTTTCTATGAACTTAGATATTTAAGAAAAGCTTTTTTCCTTTTTCTCTCATGGTTATTTTAATGTTTACAGTTCCCTACCCAGTCATCTTGGAACCATGTGGCTGTCACTGTGGATTTAAGGCGTGTACATCTTTATAGAAGCAGAATACCAGGGAGCCAGCACAATAACCTTTGAATACAGCATTGCTTGTTTCCAAAATATTTTTTCAATAGAGGTGGAAAACATCTGGATTTTGATAACTGCTGCTTTATATAATGAAGAAAACAAAAAAGAAGGCAAAGAAAAGGAAAAGAGAATAGGAAAAAAACTTTGAATCCCAAAAGAGTAATATATGATTCTTCCTTCAACTGCTTAATGTTTTCCATGAAATATTTTGGGGATGGGAAAAGTACTTTTCCCATTACCATCAATGCCATTACCTCAGGACTAAGTTAGCTGTGGGAGCAGGTATCTTTGCCTTCCAGTTTTGAATTCCATAAAAATTAATTTAACCTCAGCTGGTTGTTAGTCTAGCTTTTAAATAATTCTCCACCACCACAGTCTCAGTCCATAGTTAAAAACAGGTGCTCTTCATTACTAGTGCATGTTAAAATGAAATAAATATGTCCAGATACTGGAAAACTGCTACTGGAAAAACATATTTCTCTCCCACATTTTGTGTCAGCACCAGAAGTTAAGGCAGAGTAGGGGTGACAGTTTTGATGGCATTACCAGCACAGGCAGTGGAAAGCCACAAGCTGGGACTGGTCCCAAAAGCTCCCCTAAGTCCGTAGCACACAGGGGTAAACCTGACCTCCTTTCAGCAGGGAAGCACATTCCCTGGGCAGACTGCACCAACCTGGACCTTGGTGGCCTTTAATGCCTATTATTCTTCCTTTCGGTGTGGCCTTTTAGTGCTCTCAAAGCCTGTCCATCATTGCAAAGGATATAAATTGTGATTTTTCAGTTAGGTGTGGGTATGCTAACATCACAAATGCTATTTTCCACACACCGCAACCCCTACCCTCCATTTCAGCCAAAGCAGAGGTGGGATGGACACCTAGAGAAAGGAAGTAAACAGGTTTTTTTCATTTAGGAAGATGGACTATGAGAGAGGGGATGTGGTACAAATATAGGGAAGAATGTGTGCTGCAGAGGGCAGTGGACAGAAGAGTGTTTGTGGCTGAGCAGCAGATTGGGCGTAGGAGCAATCTGCAGTTGTTGGCTGGGTCCTGCTGCAGGGACAGGAGTCCTGAAACCTGCCCGTGTACACCACCATCCGACAGAGGAGGGCTGAGGGAGAGCCCAGACCCAGCCTCTGAGAGGGGGAACACATCTGTCTTTCATCTACTCAGACGATTGTGACTGGGCTTTTTTCTTGTTCCAATATCCTCGATCCAAGCTCCTGGAGGTACCAGAATGCAGCAGCTGCTCCCATGCAGCCTGTGAGAAGCCCACTCCCTCTGCCACAGCACTGCCCTTCCCTTTGAAGCTGGGTGGGAAGCAAGTCACAGCAACAACCTGTTGTTTGATCACAGCAACTCTTTGATCTCCTGCTCCAGCTGAAACTCATCCTTGTTGGGGAGGCCTTTGACAGGTCTTTTGCATCACAAAGATTCTCACCATGGTCTTGTGCAGGCTCTGTCCCAGTGGCAAAGCATTCTGCCCTGCAGCTGAAGCTAGAAATTCAGGGTTTTAACCTTTTTGTGAAACAACAGATTCAACAGATGAAACTGTAAATTTTACTCATACTTTCCCCTCTAGTTTGAAAAAAAGCATGATTTTAATCACTCAGTTCATTGCCTGGGTCACTTCACTAGACTTCAGGAGAATTCATAATTAATAACTCTGAGCAGGCTTTTTTTTTCCAGTTCTTATTTTTCCTTTGAACTTAGCATTTTTTCCCTATCCCAGACAGCGTAATTTACATGATGAACAAATGGTATATTAATCTTTTGATGCAGATCCATGTTTTTTATCAAATTTCTCATAATCTTATGCCAGTCTGTCTTGTTATGTTTTTAAAGATATTAATCTTCAGCAGAGGGAAAAAAATGAGGCTTTCTTCCCTGTGTCCTGTTATACTCATGGAATCACACTACCAACCTGCCATAAAATCCTGAGAGAGATAAAGCATTCTAATTTCTTTATGAGACAGGCTAGCAAATTGTGGTGTGTCTAACTGGTATTTCATGGTAAGTTTGCTGATTCCTGTCCCCAGTTATAGTTCGATTAGTAACTGATAATTAATTACACAATAATTTCCTTGTAAAACTCATCACCTTTCTGGAAGTAAAGCAAAGGTTAATGGTCATGAGAAATACTGTAGAAATGTTTGCATTTAACTAGGACAAAAGTTTGGCTGCAGACACAGCTTTTCAGATTTGTTTGAATTGCTTCAGTAATGTCTTTTCACACACACGTCTTTCCACAGCATTTTGGGTAAGTAATCTCTTTTTTTCCCCTATGATGGGCAAGCTTCTTGTTGTCCTTAGAAATGTGTGTTTCCCTCTTTTTGGACAAATATGTCTGTACATCAGTGACTGGAGTGGAGATGTTCTGACAGACTTTAGAAATTTAGTACACTGTGCACAACAGATCTGAGAGTTTGAACCAGGGTAATGTAATCACATAGCACAGGTGAAAAAAAATCCTATCATAGTATTTTTAGTGCTGGTTTATCTTGGTTCTTCATTTAAAGCCCCTTTTTAGTCTTTCAAACAACCATGGTCTTCCTGGCAAACCAAGTCCAGGAGTGTGGATTAATTATTTCTGCCACATAAACAGGCTGAGTTTGAAACGGGAATGTCCTTGCTGCCTCTGTGCAAAGCACACTGGCCTTGGCAGCTGGTGTGCCTTGCTCAGCTATAGACCAGCTGATAAAACGTGTTGGTGGAGGGATGTAACCAATACTCAATGAACAATATTAATTCTAGTATTTAAAGGGCTTACAGCTGCTGCAAAGCTGAAGAAAAGATTTTTTCCCTTCAGACATTTGACATTTCTAAAGACCCCCAAATTGAGTAGACATTTTTGATTTTCTGGAGCATTTCAGGATGCTCAAATGCTGTCAGGAACTGTTGTAGACATTGAAGTGCTAACTTGGGAATAGGTGTTGCCTTTTTGCCTAACAATAAAGACAGCTTTAGGACTGAGAAAGTATTTGATAATTTCTTTGTGTAAGGAAAGGTGAAATATTGTTGTGTTCTACTTGTGAATGCTTTAGAGGCTGGATTGTGGTTAAGCCTCGAATATATAATTTACACCCATCAAACAGCTGTGATGTGTGTGAGCAGTCCCATGTGACATACGTAAGGATTGTCACATATCCAAGTTTGCTGATCTGCATGGAAATACTTGAACACAACAGACCAGTTAGGATGCATACCTGTCCTGTGATATCTGTAGCTTAAAGAAATCCATTCGTTTTGCAAAGTTCTTTGGGTCTCTATATTATTATGTATCTGTATGGCTTCTCTATAATACTTCTCCTGATGCTCCTTGAATCTTCTAATATCTTGATTGAAATGGCTCTCACAGTAATTTTTTTATATTAATGACTATTCTTAAAAATTTTGTTTTGAAATGTTTATTTTTTATCTTTTGAAAATGTTTGGGAGAAAACAATATATTTATTTTTACAAAATTTTAATTTTTTTAATGTTTGTAGTGTACAGGTGTATTCCTTGAAATAGAAGCAAATGTTTACCACAAAGCTAACATTTTCTTCCTTGGGACTATTTTACTGTTCTTACCTTTGAATGTTATCACAGATTTTGTGCCATCCAGACAATTCTATCTAAAAATACCTTAACTGCCAAAGTAGTTGTTTGTCCCTTTTGGCAAGTTGTAATACGTAAACCCAAAAAGTTTCCATAGACAAGAGTTTCAATCTCTGAAAAATCAGTCAGAGCTACAGAATGAGGTTGATTTTTTTTTTTTTTCCTGGAGGTCTCTATGAGTTTGTGAAGGGATAATCTTCACTGACTTTTACGTATTTTTAACTTGAGGGTGTTTTGTGGAAGCTGAAAGGAAAATAAAAGCCATAAAGCCACTTACCTGGTCCCTTATATTTATAATGTTCTAATCCTGCCACATCCTGAAAACCCGACATTTAATTTGCTCCTTTGTAAAAGCACCTATTTGTTGAACCTGTATCTACCTTCAGTAACAGCTTTTTGCAGTCTGAGTGCTAGATTTCAAAATTCTTCAAGATCCTGCTTACTTTGAAATGCTCTGTTCTAATGTTCATCCAGTTGTTTTGGCTTTGTTTTATAGCAATTTTGGTCTTCTTGGGGTTCAAAAGATACTTGTGACATCTATGGAGGCCTGAGCAAATGCAAGGACAGAGCAGGTAGTCAGAAGACACTCTCCATCTCAGGCACTCCTTCTTTCCAGCAAAACAAGGGGTGCAGGATAGAGCTGCCTCTCAAGGAAAGCCTGCAGAGACCTGCCTCTTTGTGGCAGGTCAGTCTCAAGCTTGCCTTCTCAGAGGCACCATGTGCTTCCCCTCACAGCTGACAGGAGTTGCAGAAGACATGCAAAGTAAGGCTCTTGCATGGCAGTGGTTCAAAAATAGCAGCTTTTATTGGAATACTGTAATTACTGGCACCTTGTCAGGAAATGTTACCATTGAAAATCTTCCTGTTAAAGTCACTTCTTCCATCAAAGTACTTCTTCCACAGTAGATATGGAGATATGATATATGAATTCAATTTTTTCCAGACAAAACCCAGTCATTTTTCGTGGGTGCCTTGCCTCAGCCCTGTTTCTTTCCCCTTGCCTCTCTTACTGCTGGTAAGCCTGGCACGTTAATCCTCTCTGCTTACTGTACCGAATACTTTCACTCCTGGGGTAAATCAGCTTCTTTGCTTACAAGAATGCTTGGGCTCAGGGAATTAGTGCTGTGAGCTGTCCAGTCACTCTTTATGTGCAGAATGGGTAAAACAGAAACAATACAGAGGCAGATTCAGTTCGGGGAAGATGGAAAGTTGCTACCTGTCATTCATTCCCCACTTGAGTGAAGTCAACAGCAACCTCTTTGATATGGTGACACAAGCATTGGGACCAAGTTTGCTTCAGAATTACCTTGTGGTCTTGGGCCCTGGCTCTCTGCCATGGTTTTTCCTTACTTTAAAATAGGCAAATAATCCTCCCTTGTAAAGCCTCAGAGGGCATTTAGAGAGCTGAAAAAGTATTGTGTGTGCCGAGTTGGAGATTGGACACACAGAGGTATGCAAGCAGCTGGTAGCATGGGATCTATTGCAAAAACCAAGAAAAGGAAAAAAACCAAGTATTTATTGTTTAGATGAAAGCAAATGCTTAAAAAACCCAAAGAGGCCCTAAGATTGATAAGGAAGTTAAATACCACAGGGCCATCTGATACTGTCAAGGCAGTGAGGTGTGCAGCCAGCCAGTCCTTGGGGCAGTGTGTCCGTGCTGCCTGCTGGAAGCAATGGGAGCCATCAAGGTAGCTCTAGGTGAAACCATGGTATAAAAACTGGCAACATGGTTCCAGGGGCCCAGAACAACAAGTGTTCTTGTACTGTGGAATTAAAGCAGCAGAGATATCCAGAATCAGCCTGAAGATCTGGCTTCGGACTATGAGACTAGAAAGGCTTCCCGCCTTGGAAGTAGGTGCCACCCTTCTGTCCTGAGCAAAAGGTTTTGTTCTGAAGCAGGCAGGATTGCTGATGGTAGGATGGGATGCCTCCTCCACTACTTCTCCAACAGATGATTTGAAACTTTAAACTGGAGCTGTTATGGCATGTTTTAGGCTGACTTGTGTGCTGAGCCTCAAGTGCCCTTCTTGTCACTGAAAATTAGGCTGGATAAAGCGTAAGTTAGCTCCTTGAGCCCTTATTAGAGTTAGTTTTAGTATCTCCAAAGTAATTAATATTCATATGCCAACAGAGGAGCTGGAGTCGTTCTCTCAACTTGCACACAGAAGCCTTGTGTGTAGTGCCTGGAGCATCTAAGCCATCTGTGTCTGGGGCCAAAATCTGACCTAGTATCAGTGGCACGACTGTAGCATGACATGTGGTTGTATGTTATGCACTTAGACTTGACTTCACATGGGAGAAAATGGCAATTCATGAGGAAGTCTTTGTTTAAAAAACCTTCCCCATCTTGCTGATGAGGCCAGGAGGTTGCACAGTCACCACTGGCACTGGGACAAGGACTGTGCCTCTGTGCCTTTGTTTTGCTTAGGAGGGCTCTTGAAGCTGGTTGCTCGAGGCATGGCCACCAGCTGTGAGGCCAGCCAGAATTTCCTGGGCTATGCAACATGCCGATTACTTGCCCACTTCCTGCGCAGAGCTTACGTGGTAGAGGGACTTTGTCCAAGCCTTCTACGTCAAAAGGGAATTAAATTTCAATGCAAACACAGGTTGCATAGTTGAGCCCTTAAGCCTACAACAAACTCTGCAGTTTAATCTGCTGCTGCTGTAGACAAGCTATCCTTGTTAAATAGTTTAAATTTAGCTGGTAGAGCCCTTGAGTGATTATTTTTGGGACACATTGTGTTTACTGATCTCCACTAATCATGTTGTCTGTTAATTCCGCTGTTCAAGAGCACATGCCTAGACCTTGTACTTTGTTGCTAATTTGTCTCTCTCCTATATGAAGCAAGACCCAAAGAAATTTAAAAACTGCTCTTACTGTTTCTACCAGGTCCCTTCATTAGTGCTATGGGAGTAGATCAGATCTGCAGTGAGGCTGAATCCTGGCTGACCTTTTCTCTGCTCCGAGTTTACAAACACGAGAAGGAAGTTTGTTTACTGCAGATGTGTAGTTTGCTGGATGCACTAACAAATGTCAGCAGTCCAGCAGTCAGTGCTTCCCTCACTCTGCTGCTCAGAAGTGCTGTCCTGGTGGGTGCAGATGCTCAAACTGAGGCAGTGGGCAGCACAACTCTCCCTGCGCTTTGTCTCCTACTCTAGCCCCCTTATGCAAAAGTGTTGTTATAGGAGAAGCCTCAATACTTCCTATTTTCCTTCCCTTTCCCTTTCCCTTTCCCTTTCCCTTTCCCTTTCCCTTTCCCTTTCCCTTTCCCTTTCCCTTTCCGAACCTCTCCTTTCCAAACCTTTCCGAACCTTTCCTTTCCAAACGTTTCAGTTGTTTTTCTTTTTTTACCTTAGCAGGGAACCAAGGCAGCCAAAATCTGAAGGAGTGCCCTGGGAAGCTGATGGGAATGCTATACACATTATATAACCAGGTGTGATTTTCTTTAAGGCACTGCTGGGGAATGAACCCCTGCTTCTGCCAGGATTTAGGTGCTGTAAACCATTCCTGTGATGGGAAGGGTGTTTTCTTCAACCCTTCTGCTCTGGGAGACAGTGCTAGGTGCCAGGGCAGTGCAAGCAAGGGCAGAGAGAGTTTGGAGATTAGTTAATAATGAGGATTTAGTTATGAACTGACAAACTGTCATGGAACAGATACACAACTGCTGTGGTCAGGCTACTGCTGCTCCAGCTTGTGTGGTATGGCTTGTCCTTGGAAAATCCACCATACAGTGTTACATATGCACATACATACTGTTTGGGAAATTTAATACAGTATGCAGTCCCTGCTTAAACTTCCTAGTCAAACCTGAGTTTGAAATCCCAGCTGGACCATCCCAGACCTTACGAAAAAAATATTCCGGTTTACTGCATGCCTTGGTAAATAGTACTATTACAGAAAAACTACCTCAAACTCCTCTGTAAGGCCTATATCCCACTTTTTTTGTTAGCAGTACAATAGCAGAAATATGCAAGTGGAAAGGGAAGAGAGGGGAGGAGTATATGAGGGGAAAATACTACCATAGAAATTATTTCTGTGGATACATACTGTTGGCAGCTCTCCTGTGAGTTCTCTGGTGGGCTGTGGAAACAAAACAATCTGATTTTCAGACAAGATGCTCAAGTATGGACACGGATGTGCAATGCAGTTAGGGCACCAAGGGATAAGGAACTCTGTGGTGTGATGTAAAGTAGCTTTCTGAGCAGGGCACTGCTGGGAGGGTGAGAACTGGTGTCAGGAAAACTTCAGTCTATTTTCTGCTTGTCCTAGGGAAATTGTCTTGGTACAAGTAGAAGTAAGACCAGTAAAAACCTGCCCAACTGTTAATTCTATGTTAATTATATTATTGCATAATAATAATTCAATTTCTCTTTTTATTGTAACTGGTGAAGTTTCCCATTCACAAGTGGTGGACACCAAAGGCATTTTCTGTATGCAATCATAAAGTTTTGTTTTCTTTATGTAGCCTCTTGTAAAATGTTTTTCTGCGAATGCTTCATGAAAAATTAAGAAGTGGCATTAAGCAAATGCCTTTGAACAAAATAGAGAAAAATGTAATCCACAGCTCCTTAGTGGCAGATGTATTCTTTTGCAAAAGCTTTGAATGTATCTCTTCCCCTTCCAGTTCTTTTATTTCTGGACTATTCAACTCCCTGTATATGATTGTAACACTTTCAACAGAGCACTTTCCATGGACGGACCTTGATGATAGAAGAATATTGTGCTGAATAGTGAATTATGTAAGTGTGAATTGGTGCTATTTTATCTGAAGAGAGAAGCCTTCCTTTCCTCTAGAAGATCTGCCTAGCAAAAGACAGCGCTTCAGTGGGCTTAATACTCAATTTTCATCATGGAGGAAGTACTTAAATGGGCTCATGAAATGGGACTCCAAATGAACATTGCAAAAATGAGTAAGCAAGCAAAAAAGTTAGTAGGTGAGTTTAAAGTAGATAAATATGAGGCCATGAATCTGGGAAAAAACAATCTTAACCATGTCTACATGATGCTGAACTTGGAAAGAGGTCTTAAGAGTCACTGTGGAGGGCTTTCTTCAATTAGCTTTCCATATACAACAGCAGCAGTTAACAAGCCCAACAAAATGTTGGTCAGCATTAGAGGAGTGATGAGAAGGAAAAAGGTACTCTTTTATTTGGTGTGTGCACAACCTAAATTCTGTGTGCAATTCCATTCTCCACACTGCAAGAAAAACCTAGAAGAAGGCAGCAATCGAGATCAGTGTCTTGTAAGGAGATATTAAAATACAAGGCACTAAAGAGTCTCCTCACCTTGGAGTGGAAGAAGCTGGAGTGCTATGCCTGAAGCCTACAAAATCAGAAGGGAGGTGGACAGGCCTAATGCGGAACTAAAGTCCCAGGTACGGGGACTTGAGTCAGTCACTGAAGTTGGTCAGAGATCAGTTTAAATCTGAGAGAAAACACTCCACTGTGTGAGTAGTGAACTTCTGAATTTGATCTTGGAGGACATTGTAGAAGCAGATGCCAGCAGCATATTCAAATATACATTAGACAATTTGATGGGTAATAGGGCTGGAAACAGTTAACTTAAAGGTCTAAGGGACACAAAAAGGGACATGTATCCTCTAACAACCCTGACACAGCATCTGAGGGTGCGGGAGGAAGGTGCAGGAGAATGAAGCCAGGAGAACAGCAGGCTTGCGTGACTGGTGTCTCCTGTCGTGCTGCTGGAGGCAGAGCGTGGGGCTGGATGCACCCGTCCTCTGACCTCTCCGTTCATACCCAGCTGTTCTGCTGGCCAGTGTCCAGTGTCAAGACAACAACCGCAGACAGTGCTCGCAAAAGGGCAGTAAGGGATAAAGAACTAGGACCTCACGCAGCTGACAAACACGGACTGGTTCCAAACCAGCTTTGCTCTTTGAAAGAAACTCATTGTCACTTAGTGCTTTGCTCCAGCGCCAGGCTGAGGAGGGAGGAGGTGTATGACCAGCACAATGTCTGGATGTTTTATGGGTATCTAAAGTAAATGGCATATAGTCGAGCTAGGCCAATTTAAAATTATCCTTGTGTGCAAAGATGATGAACTTAGTTTTAGTAGGTCCTAGGTTTAATAAATGAGGGTAACTGAGATCTAAAACCTTGCCTCCTCTCTTCATAGGAAACAAGGCAGTCACAAGTATTAGATTACTACATATGGAATTTATATATATTTTTATTAGAAATCTTCTGAATTATCTTTTAACAAAACCCTATTTTTCTTTAAACAGGAAATATTTGTTTCTATTGCTGAAGGTTACACTTGATGCTTCCATTTTTTTAGTGGAAATGTTTAAGTTTTCAAGAAAATGATTTTTTTTCTCTTTTAAGAGCCTGTATTTTGTGTTGGAAATTTTAAGGAAAAGCTTTGGCAGAAGTTTTTGGGTTTGACTGTCGAGGTCATGCTCTGTTTTGAAGTGGTTGTTTCCCCTTTGACAAGCCAAAGCTGAAGACATCTGTTACCAGGACAGATCTGTTGTGTCACCAAGAAACCTTGTGGGGAGCTCTGCAGTGCTAGGTACCTACAGCAAGGCTTCCCCTTCTGCCTGCCCCACGGGTTGGGGCTGAGAGCTGATATGCTAAAAGGACTCCATGGAATGCATATGCAGCTCCCCCTCTATCCCTAAATGCAGTTCTTCAATGAAGTAGTCTTCAAGTAGCAGTTTTTAATCAAATGTTGTTTTGTATAGGGAATGTAATGAAGAAAATTAAAAACAAAGCAAAACAAAACAAGACCTCACGAAAAACATCCCAGAGAACTTGGAAACTCTACTTATTCTGTAATCTACTGTAGCTACCCAGGCGACCTAAGAACTCATCAGTGAAGAAGGAGGCAATGGATTTGACTTGAATGTATCACTTTTGGAGAGTGACTAAGCAGGAAAAACAAGATGTTCCATTGCTCGCCACAGCATGAACTGAAGAACCTTTCCTATCAAAAACTATATTCAGTGGACACACTTATCACACAAGAGTGATTTGTGAGTGATAAACTTCAGCTTCCAGCTCAGACCACCTTGCCTTTTGGCATGAACAGGAGTGCTCTCTTCCTCTAGTCATAAACTGTACCTCAAGTTTAAAAGATGCAGACTGTCAGGACATTTCTTCAAAAACATATATTAAAAGAAATACTCTCATGATTATGTGCACAACTTTTTTTTACCTCTTAATTATGGTGAGACTGAAATAAGTTCTCTTCCAGTTTCTACATTTGCACCTCACTCTAGGAGCTTCTGCAATGTCTTTCCTGCTGTAATACCTCTCCTGCTGTAACAACTCCTTTAAAATCACATCAGCAGATGCCTGTCACTTCAAGCCCTGGATTCTGCAACCTTGTCAGGAGTGTGTTTGTTGGAATAGAAAATCAGTTTTTTTTCCCTTGCACGTCTGACCTTTTATCAAACAGTATTCAAAACTTTGATAGTCAGAAGCAGAATAGCAAGAATTGGCTGCCATTACATCATAAGGACTCTTCACATTTATGGAGTTTCTGGTGTTTGCAGCAACCTTGTCTACCTTGTTTTTCACTGCTCATTCCAAGAATATCTGATACATGTCAATGAAGAAAAACCTTCCTTTTCATTAAAGAAAAAAGTTGGATATAGACATATATGCACTGTTTACCTATAACAAACATGCCTCGCTTTTGGATTTTTGGCTAATTCTCCTTTAGTCTTCTGAAAATAACATGTCTTTAAAAGTTTTGAAAACAAACTCCATCCATCCCAGCAACTATGTCTTGTCTCCTTCCTTGATTATGCCCACTATTTCTCTTCTCTTCAAAAAGAAACACAGATGACTAAATTCTCCAGACACTCCCTGCTATTCTCTCTGACCGTGATCCCCTGAACAAACAAGATTATTTGTGGGTAGTTTGTAAGGAAGAGGAGGACAAGTGACAGAAGGGAAGAATTTTGTGATTTTCTAATTGAAATTATTGGCATGATATCACCACAGCTGGAAGAGCAGTTTGTCATACAGACAGCAGTGCAAGTGTCTGCTGAGAAAGTGTACCTAGTTACAAGGGCACTGAAACCTCTGCAGTTGGTTGAGGCCACCATGAGCTCTGCCTGGGCTGGGCTGTGGCTCTCATGGCAGCTGGCATGTCTGCAGGAAGGGTCATGGGACATGAGACATCCCAGAAATCTGTGATCCAAGCAAGAATAACTTGGGACTATTTTAGCTCACAGAGAAGGTCATGAAGGTGCTCCCAGGGCTGAACTACCTTCCTATGAGGGCAGGCTGAGAGAGCTGGGATGGTTCAGCCTGGAGAAGAGAAGGCCTCAGGGAGACCATATCTAAAGAGGAACTACAGAAAAGATGGGGAGGGACTCTTTATCAGGGTCTGTAGTGACAGGGCATGGGACAATGGCTTTAAACAGAAATAGGGTAGATTTAGGTTAGGTATTAAGAAAAAATCCCTTACTATGAGGGTGGTGAGGCACTGGAACAGGATGCCTGGAGAAACTGCTGATGCCCCATCCCTGGCTGTGTCAAAGCCAGGTTGTGTGTGGCTCTGAGCAATGTGGTCTAGTAAAAAACGTCCCTGCCCGTGGCAGGGGGTTTGGAACTAGGGGATCTTTAAGGTTCCCTCCAACTCAAGCCATTCTATGATTCTGTGATTAATAAAAGGGCTTTTTTTTAGCATTTAAGTCTTGTCCAATACAAGTTGCTTATAAAGTACTTATTTATATAAGCTAGATAGTGATTTTTATGGTTGATTGCCTATGGTAATTCTACTTCAGAAAAACTTTTCTCCAAAGTCCTATTCATTTAAACAGGGCTGAGATCAAAGCCTCTTTCTGTAGCTCACAGAGCTTTTTTTTTCTTTGTTGTTGAAGGAATAAGCCTATTTGAGATTTTTAAAAAGCTATTTTCTATTTTGTTTGATAGAACAGTCTGTGGCTCTAGAAATTCCGAAGAAAAATACCCTGTCTAAAAGGGTTTTAACGTGGAATTTTTTTCTGATTCTGATAATGGCTTCATTGCCTTTTAAATTATTTTTCTTCAGTACTTACAAAAACGAGCAAAAAGTTAGAAGAAGAACATATAAAGAATCTTTTAATCTGGAGGCCAATGTACAGAGAAGGAAGAGAAACTGTATCGATAATGAGAGCTAGCGACTGAGGAGAGGTGAAACCAGTACTAAATACAGGGCTACAGCTTGATAGATCCTCACTAGATAAAGAGGAGTGGGGTGAGGTTTCTTTTTATTTTCCTATTTTTTTCCATTTCGGGGTGGAGAATAAGAGCAGCCACCTGTAAGCAATTTTTTAAAGCCCCTGTCCTTTTTTTTCCCTTTCGCAAATTTTTGCAGCCAAAACAAAAGTAGAATTAATCTAGCCACTGGAAGTGGCTAAGAAGCAGTAAATTTCTGTTCTTTCATATTTTCAAATGACAATGTAGAGATGTTATACATAACTGTTAGACTGCATGGTGTGCAGAGGTTACCACTAATGGTAACAATTCTTGCTCCATTGACTCTCACTGAAATGTTGATCTCAGCAGGGGAATGAGAGGAATCAGGTGGGACATTGGTTCTAGAAGTTGTGGATCTGCAGTAAGGAACAAGGTTGTGGTTTCACAGCAACTCGGGGAGTGCCAGGAGTTCAATATTTGTGTGCATTAACCTGTGTGCTTCTGAGTGCCTGACAGCCAGACGGGTCTGAAACAGACCAGCAGCAGTGTTGTCATTGTATTAGCAAGCGTGGGTAACAGTCTGTGCTGCCTGTTTGCTCCCCTGGGAACAGAGATTGTGCCTGACTTGGCAAGGTATTTGGGGAAGAAGTTCCCCCTCTAAATGCTTTGGAACAGGTTTGTATCAAAAGTGAGTTTGCACCAATTTAGCAACTTGCACCATGGGTCTGTGGTTTGGTTCTGAGATGTGATTCCAGATTATGGTCTATATGGAGGCCAGAGATGCCAATATGGGGCTTCCATGTCCATGACTGTAGTAGGAGCTGTTGATATGGAAGTACTGAGCAGGGTGAAAGGCCTCCTGTGGGGCTGCTGGTGTCAAGGAGGCTCCTTCGATGCTATTTGTGCTCTGGATGCCAGGGGCTCCCACCACCTGTGCTGCTGGGGTTTCCTGGGTGAAAAAAGGGCTGTAGAGGTGTGGCTCCTGAACTGCAGACTCGTGAGGGCAGAGCACAGGCTGTCCTTGCAGAGCAGCCCTTGTGTGGCCGTGAACAGCTGGCAGAGACTGCATGCACCCTCAGTGAAGAGGATGGGAGCGTTAAAGAGCACAAAACTCTTTTGTTTGGGGATTGGCAGAGGAGTGGCCTGTATGGAGCTTGGTCTCCTGAGATAGTACAGGTAGAGTGAGTTTTAAAATTAATCTGCTCTCATCTCATGAAGTAATTGCATCTGTGAAGGTGTGTTCAGATCCTTATCTGGCTTATTGGATCAACAAAAAATTTGTCTGGTGTTGTATATTGTACTAGATACCTTTTTGCATAGGAATTGCTTCTCACAGAAAAGCACTGGTACTAACTGCAGATTTTTCAGAAATAGTGCAAGTGATTATGGCCTAAATATTAGTAAATGTTACTCCCTACATGCAATAAAAAACCCAATATGGAGTAATGTCAGCTTCTATAATTCTTTCCTGTTTTAACCATGCAATGGTTAAAACATTTTGGATGTAATAATTGTGTGGTTCTAGTAGCAGGTGAGATACTTGGGTAGCTGTAGTAAAATCTTTGCTTAACATGATCCACTAGACCTGAACTTTCTTGCAGTTTTACCTTCTTTTGTGGTTAGTAACACAATGAACAGACAATGAATCTAAATACTGCTCTCAGAGAGAGTCTCTTCCCTTGAACATACTTGGCTTGGGACAATGCTGATGCCAACCACAAGTCCTAATTTCATCCCAGTTTTGTAGCAGCTTTCAGTTTCTAGCTTTCGTAAAGAACTACTCCCATTTACCTGTGGAAAAGATATTTTTCCAATGAACTATGTGCTAAGTTCAAAGTTTGATTTCCACAAGTATTTATGCAAACAAACCCCTTATATTCTTTCTTGGACCTAAAAGCTTGCTCAGGAATGAAAGGTTTGCACAGTCATACCAAGGAAAGATTTTTTCTGTGTTTCTTTGGAATTTGTACTGACCACTTGACCGCCTCATGGATAGCTTGATGATTTGGCTTGAAGTCAAGCGGTCGGAGGTAGGATTCCCCCAGACCGAGCGGTGCCTATTGGCAGAGCCACCCCAAGCTGAGGATAGCCTGCTGTGAGGGTGCTAGCAAGCTAGCTGCCAAGGTCCCCTGAAGCAAAGAGGCTAGAGAGAAGGAGAGCTCTGGGTGAAACAGGAACAATTTTACTGACAGGATTAAAAAGGGAAGAGCTCCAAGGCTCTGAGGGTTGCACAGGACCTTTTAAGGGAGGAACAAAAGGGGAGGATCCAGGGTTCGGAACCAATAGGGTACAATCAAAGGGGAGTGTTCACAAAGTTAAAAGCAATGAACCATAACCAAGGGGGAGGGCTTTTCTCATCTACTAAACATCAGTTCTATAAAACAGAAGATCCTGGAAGGTTCAGGAAACTTGGGTGGTGCCTTCACTCCGTGTCCCCGCCTGTGGATGCAACCCCTGATCTTGATTTGTCGGCCCAGGTGATGGCCAGGGCACGACTGACAGGTGCCGGCCACAGGTCGGCAGGTGGAGACACCACCACATTGTATATTTGAAGGATGAAGGAAAATCTTTTCTGACAGACTTGTTGACTGTTTCAAGACCCGACTACCACTAGACTCACTACTTTGGGATTATAGTTGAGCAAGGAGGTGGGATGGCTTCACAGTACTTGCATCATGATTTCTTTATACTGCTACATTCAACTGCATAAACAGTTGTGGTCCATTAAATGCACGTCTCCCTGTGAGAACCACAGACATGTAAAGAGGGTAATAAAAGGAGTATGTATGTAGCGCTGTATTTCCCAGCTCCTTTTCCTCCTAAGTGTCTGCCCTTCCCATATTGTTCTCCCTTCCCTGCCCCTAATCCTGGCCACTCCCTTGGGATTTTCCCATTGGCTCTGGTACCCCAACTCCGCCCATGTGCCACCCCTGCACCCTGAAACCAGTAGTCCATGTGCTCTCCCCACCTCCCCTCATCCCCGTATAAAACCCCGAAACGCCCTGCCATGGGGGCTGTCTGCCTCTGGGAACCTGCACGTCACCATGTGAATAAAGTCCTGTGGTCCCCACGCGGAGACCCTTCTCGCCTCCTTTATCGCTGCCGTGTTGTGGAGCCGGCAGCCAGCCGGAGCGAGGGCACGGGGCCGCCCGGGAGGGCTATGGGAAGCGGAACAGCCGCTCTCTCCCCGATGCCGCCCCGCAGCGCTCTCCGGGAAGGTTGTGGCTTGCCATGCCAACGCAGAAACTACAGACCGTAACATATGTACGATAAATCCAAACTTGAGGTTGAATTTTTGAGAACTTGTTTATATTCACTTTTCATTTTCACAGCTCAATTAACCACAGTGGAGTCTGTTTCAATTGAAAGAGAATCATAATTTGTTGTCACAGTGGAGTTTTTTCCCTCTATTAGTTTACTCACTGTACAAGGTGCTGAAGAGTCAGCATCTGTGAAGAAAATATGGAAATCATGCATGATTTTTCCTTTTCTCTTGTGTCTTGTGGTTTTGGTGTTTTTGTTTTGTTTGGAAAGGATCAGGATAATGTATTCAGGTCATGAAGAGGTAGAAAACTGCCTTAAAATTTATTGGCATGAGGATATCTGAAGAACATGTGTTAGAAAATTATTTTTTTTCCTTTGTTTTAAATAGGCTGTTCTGGATAAATTAGGACAAGAAAAATTGGCTTGGCTGGGCTTTGCTTTACAGGTGAAAAATACTCTTTATTGTTATGAAGAAGTCATGCATCTCTGAGTAATAATTGAGCAAGCATATACTGGAAGTCTGAGGGAGGACAGAAGTTTGAAAAAGTCAAGTGTAATGTCCTGTGTAAGTTATAAGTCTATTGCCTTGCCATCTCTTGCAAGGAAAGATAAGAGGAAATATGGGGATTCAATGATAAAGAGATAGGGAATATATTTAATGAAATTCAGCATAATTTTGGAAGAAAGGAATTATTTTCCCTTATTTGGTAGAAAGGAAACCTAATTTGACTCTGTTTCATTAAAATGCATATAAATACGATAACAGTATTAGTGCTGCATAACATTCTAACTTAAAACTGATACAGGACGGGATCAGTAAAACAACTATGACATGAATGAAAAGTTGGCCCAAAAAAGGGAAAGCTCACCAAATGCAATTATTTCTAGCGTGTTCCATGTGCTAGATTATCATGAAAACTTAAACGATTCTGTGTTTTCATCAGTGATCTAGGTGCAAATATTCTCATGTTGTAAATAACTGTGATTTCATGTTATGAGGTCTGGCAGAGTTTTAATCGATGATGAGGACATTAAAGCTGGAGGGAGGAGTCAGGATGTCTCCTGACAGCAGGCCTAAATGCAGACAGTTTGCCAGGACAAACCAGGCAATGAAGGCTGTACCTTGAATGAGAAGTCCAAAGTGTTAAGTCTGTAAAGGTTGTAGAGGACAGTCTGTCCCTTTCCATGCCCTGTCACCACAGTTCTAGGGTAAGAGAGGCTGATGCTGTCGTCAGGAATGCAGTAAAGACAAGGAGGGAAGGGAGAAAGGGCACTGATGCTTCAAAACAGTATGCACCTCCACAGTCCACCTAAAATGCAGAACAAATTCGAAGACAATGATGACAATGGCTACAAAAGCCATTGGAGGGCTGAAGGGACAGTCTGTCAGTGACCAGCCTAAACCAAGTCAATCTGTTTAGCAAAAGAGGGCTGAATAGTACTTGATAAAAATTTTGTAAGTATCTTCAATTAATATTTAATTGCCTGTACATTGCATGCTTTTTTCATGGAAAGCAAATGTCAATAGAGTAAATGAGGAAGAGGAGAATGGACAGTTTCATTCCTTTAAAACAATACAGTTCATTTTCACAGGAGGTAAGCTTCAGCTAGAAAAGTTATGCTTTAATCAGATGCATGTTGTTGAGTTCAATACAGAATAATTAAATGAAATTTTTTGGTTAGTGTTTTATAAATGAGCATTCTAGGTCTTTGGGTGTGGTTTAATAGTCTTCTATAAATCTGGAAAAGGAAAAACATGAATAGCACTATTGCATTCTAGCTTCTCTTTGAGTGAGGCTGAAATGTGCTGTGCACAGCAGGCTCTGAATATGTGTGCTGCCTTGCCTTTCTTTCAAATACTACAAATATTTGACTACATAAAGCTCATGTAGGAATAAAACTGAATTTCCTATTCCTTCAAGCCACATAAAAAGTTAACTTCTGATTTACTGTTAACTAAATGGCAGCGAAGGCAAGTAAAACACATCCTGAAATGGAAAACACTTGAGCCTGTTGCTTGCTGCCTCTGGAGACTAAGCAAAGATACCTTGGGGAATTTCCCCTTCCCTTTTGCCAGTGGAAAGCTTCTTCCTCATGCACTTGTTCTTCCACCTGCTGCCATGCTTCAGAGGTTGCTCTGCATGCTGGCACGTCCTGGCTCCTCTCTCTGTTGTGCCAGCTGCCTACAGAGAGGTCATGGGCCCCAGGGTCACTGGGAAACAAAGATGTCATCAGATGCCTCAGAACTTACGGGAGGAAGGCAGTCACCAGCAGTGCTCTCCCTTTGCTGTGTGTCCACATTATCCCAGGAACCAGGTTCCCTAGATGCTTTGCCAGGTAGCCTGGTAATCTGCCTAGGAGAGCTGCAATGAATTGTGTAGAGACCACAGGGCTTGTGGGGTGAATGCTAAGCTGGTGTTACCTGTCTGGTCAGGAAATGCAGAGAATGGGTGAGACCATAAGAGGACCAGCAGAAATGGAGTTTGGGACGTGATGGATGCTTGTGTCTACTGGTTACTACAGGCACCCAGCACAGACCACTTCAGTATGGTACTTGAGGCTGAGCTAATTCAGCCTGCTGAGAGATATGGAGTGCAATGACAGGATGTATTACCTTGGGCTTGGTGTGATGGTGACATGGTTACATTACCGTTTTCAGGGCTGGGAGCATGGGCAGAGCTGGCCTGCATCTGCCAGTTTGTGTTGCAAACGTCTCCAATCCAAACCCAAGCACAAATGTGGGTACTTGGCCATCCTCATGATGAGAAATTAGCAGCCGGGGCACTGCTCCGAATGCATTGCTTCCCGTGTCCTGGGCCAGCATGTCCATGGGAACATGCTTTCAATCCGCATTCTATGGATCAAGGGTTTTATGCCCGAATGACTGGGAGCTTCGGGCAACATTCTATGGCAAAATAAGCTGTACCAAATCTTTAAAGTATTCTGTAATCAGGGATTGCTCAAGATTATAGCCGAGCTGATAGGTTGCTCATTTCTGTGTTGCTCTACGTGACTTGTATTCAGCATGGATGGGCACCCACATTAAAGCCTATCTTCCTGGGTGAAATCTGAAGCCCTATCCTGCAGATACTTAAACCTTGGTAAATGGATTCTTGCACGCTCTTGGAAGGACTGTAAGATCTGTAGGCTTTTGGCAAAAGCTCCAAAAGAGAATACAGGGATCATGTTTTATGTCAGGATTGACAGCTGACATCGCTCAATAGAACTTGGTTTCTTTGTATTTTTCTCTCATTTCAGACAGCTAATTTTGTGGTAGAAAGGCCTGGAATAACATACTGAAACCTGTTCTGCCTGTCAGCTGACTCTGTTAGTCTCTGATTGCTATATATCAGAGCTTATAATAGCAGCCACTCCCACGTATAATTGACTCTGTTTGTGTATTGCCTACCAGAAGGGTACAGTATTTAAACACAATAACATAATCTATTGTAAGGAACAAGGATTCTTTTGCTCTGGCTCTGCATCTCCGCATTTGACATCTGATTTCAGTGTACTCATGCTGGTGCAAATAAGACCAGATCTTTAATGTAGAATTATTTGAAATGATGCAGATTGTTTTTATATTTGTGCTTCTTGGTCGAGCTTTGCCTTTAGATGTGGGCTCTTTTGCAAATATGAGGCTGTGTCTGCACATGCATTTTTATAACTTGGGTGTCTTTGTAATAATGGAAGTCTTAAAATAGCTGAGCAATATGATATCCTCACATGTTCTCTTCTAAACAAGATACCTCTGTGGTGAGATCATACATTACATGGATACAATTTGTTAACAAAGCAGGGAAACTTTCTCTGGAAATAATCTCTCCCCAGATATGCCCCACCACCCCCAAAAAAGCCCCAACCAAACAAAAACACTAGGGAAATTCCCCGGAAAATTTTCACTTCTGAAAAAAAATAAAACCCAAAACCTCATCTCACCTGATTTTCTTTTCACATTGAAGACTTCCAACCAGGAATTCCTAGCTCCGCTTCCTCAGGGTAGATCATGATGAGGGTTCTCAGATCTCTCAGATCTGGGCAGGTCTCTGTAGCTGACACATGATAATGCACCACTTGACCCATCTTGCCAAATAGTGCAAGCTGCCACCCTGCATTTCCATGCTAAGGCAATTTACACCAGTTTATGGCATGAAAATTTTCTTCACCAAGTGTTTCAAGGAGAATGTCTACTTTTTTGCTCATTTGTGGGGAGATATGTTATTTCCCAGAGAGTTGTCTGTAAGGTGGTCTGTGAACTGGACAACTGTAACATATATAGCCATTCTCCTGTACAACTGTGATTCTTGCAACCACTGGTTTTGATCTTAATGTGAAACCAGAAAATACTCTCCAAGGCAGAGGAGAGTGTTCTCATTCTAAAGAACTCTTTCTAAAACCTCAGTTGAAAAATTATGTTTTGGTCAAGGTAGGCTGTGTTTAAAATTTTTGGGTAAAAAGAGATATTCTTTTGCCATGCTATTCCTGCTGTCTGTGAAGCAGTTTATCCCCACATGTGGACAATTTCAGACAACCAGGATGTTCTAGTTATGACATACGAACATATTCATTGATTAATTCTTTCGCAGGTGCTGAGTGACTGACTCAAAATTCAGTTACTGCTAGAAATGAGTGGTGGAAACAGAGGCAAAAAATGACAAATGAGGTCTGTTGGCTACTAGCAGTAACCACCCTTGGCTGAAGGGTTTGCATATGGTGGAAAGGATGCTCACTCTCATAATGTCATCTGGCAGTATATGTCCTCAGAACCTGCTGTGAATATGGTGCTCAGGTATACTTAAAATTCATGGTTTTTTGAACTTGTCAGAAAAAGCTGTTAGAAAGATGTCTTAAAAAGGGGAGAGAAAGGAGTAATAAGTCACAATTTGTTGGCTACAACTATATAACAGGGCCCTTATAAATACTGAATTGAAATTCCCCTTCTATGCTTTTGTGTAAAGACGTAATTGCAGTCAGCAGGAGGGGAAGAGTATTTGCCTTTGTCCTGACATTTTGGGAAGACACGTTGGACTAATGAGCTAGGGCAGTGTTGAAGCAATTGTCGTACCAGCACCAGAGACTACACTGTGGTGTATATAGTGTATACTGTGTATCTAGCAAAAAAAGGTTTTAAAGGCAGGAGACCATATGCTCCCTCATGTTCCCTGTGAAGAATCAATTATACCGGGTTTATACCAAGTCTTTTGTCATGCTTCAAAGTCAAAAGTTGCCAGGAGTCCATAAGATTAAGTAAATTATCAATGTCTTTTTTCCCTAATAGTTGCATAATTTTGGCATCAGATGTGAGGAATGAGATTTCCCTCCAGTTTACCATGGCTTTTGCTGGACGAAGTTCTAAGCAGTTAAAAATCCTTCATAAAAAATCAGTTTATCTGGTAGCACACTGGTGTGGTCAGTGTGCCATCATGAACTACTTGCTTGCATGCTATCTATCAAAGCAAAGACATAAACCTGAAATGGAAATTTTATTCCTTCAGAGGATGAGGAGGTTAAAAGTCTCAAAAAAAAAGAAGTGTGGTGTAACATTGAAAAACACTTTAAGACTAAGAATCAATTTTTTCCCAAGAGGCTTTGGGAAATATTAGAGAGAATGTAGACAGTGAAAAGAATATTTTTTTTTTTATCTGAGGGTCTGATGGGTAGTTTCAAGTGGGGTTTACTTTTCTTGGTAATTTTATGGGACATTTAAAGAGTAATTGGAGACTGGGGTTCATAAAAGCTTGGGTCTGTCTGTGATCAAGCAGCAGCAGGGTCCAAGGACTTTTACTAGAAACTCTTTCTAGAAGTCTGAAGGTCAGCAGAAAAGACTAAGAAACTATTAACATCCCAAGTACCACAAGCCTGGAGTGGAGGATGGTGGCAGGATTTGTTTATCTTTGTTGCAGGCAATGGAAATATGCCTTACAGACTATTTCTTAGCAGTTTGTATGTAAAACAAAACATGAACAGGAATATTACTAGGACTAGAACCTGGGTTATAGAATCCCTTAATCCTTAGCATTTACGTTGTGCTCCACCAGAAGTGACATTGGAATAAAAATTCCTTTTGTGCTCTACGGTGGCTGAAATGCAGGCGCTTGCCACGTTACTTTGCCTTTGTTGAGCAGCTGAAGGCATGATGTTGGCTTATGTCTTTCATGTAACCCATTCTTACTTCTCTGTTTTCCAAGAAATGGTACTTAGTGGCAGTATTTCCTGCAGAGTGTTTGTAGGAAACTCACAACACACTTACTTTTCAATGGCCAAATTATTAGCATAAATATTATGAAAAACACTTTCTCACTTTATGTAGTTATATGAGATGGTGACATAACTATGATGTCATATCAATATGGAATCTACTCCATGTTAATGCCATCATCCTAGTTCTTGTGTACTGCTCTCCTTAATTAAGATGTGCTCCTTGGTCCTGTTTTGCTTTTATTGTCTACAGCATATTTCTGTGTGAGTGACCTTCCCCAAAGGAAATCAGTGAGTCTGTTTCCTCTCATGTAAAGCTGGAGGCTGCCTACTTCATCCTCTAGTTCTGACATTTCCCAGCATGTGCTAGCATCCATAATCATGCAAGACAGCGACACAACAAGCAGGGAGACTGCAAGCCCTGGAGGAGGGATGAAGAAATTACTTCCAGTTCCCCCTGGCTGTGTCTGGCTTAGGTGCAGGATTCACCCATAGGCATGGATGCTGTCCCAACCTCTCACAGTGCACCTGTGTGCCCTTCTAGGGTGTCCCTCAGAGGCAGTGTTTGCATCCGGCACACACACAGCAGAACTGGCCTCTACATTTTCATACCAACACATGCTGGCCCAGTGAGTTTTGAAAGCCCTTTGCCAGCTGTTTGATGCAGATAGCTGAGCTGTTTTGGCAGCTACTGGAGGTGGGGAGAATATGGCAGGGTGATTTGCAGGGCTTTTGAGCCTCCTGGCCCTGGGAAGGGTGTGAGCTCTGGCTGCTGCCTCCTCTATCGCAGTGAGCTATTGCAAAGGTTTGAAATTGGTGTCATAACAAATGTTGAGGCTTGGGAAAAAGTTTTGAGGTCAGACCTGAAAGGAGGGATGATGCCCTTTTCCCAAGACTGTCTCTTTCCCACAGGTGCTTTTAGATAACTAAATGATGCTGAAACTGATAAGATAATTAAGGTGCTAAAGGCAGGCAGCATATGAGGATAAACCTGGCAGCTGCTCTGTGAAGTGGCTTTGGCTGAAAGCTGTGTCCTGGTGGGGTGAGCTGTACAAGCCATGCTCCAGACCCACCTTTTTGGCACAAAAAAGAGTGTCAGAGTGATTCACTGGATCACAAGTAGGTTGTGGCCTGAGAATCACTCTATTAAGCAAAGCTGTCAAAGTGCGATCTTGTTTCTTAGGAAAATCAGTTTCCCAGACTGAGGGTATATAGTGCAGATATATCAGTCCCAGAGGGCAGGACTCGCAGCAGCCTCACAGGCAGGTATCTGGGGGGTCCAGTGACTGCTGACAGCTGTCCCCTGAGTTTTCTTTGCAATCCCTATTCAAAACATCTGGACATTCATAAATAGGTACTTTCCAGTAGAAAAATGGTCTCCTGGAAGTTCTGAGTTGTTTATCCATTGTTTTTTAACTAAAATAATTGCTTCTAATAAGGGATAGCCAAAACCCCACAGCTGATTCAGCATTCCTTCAGGAGCAAGCAAATAACTCAGTATTAATTCTTTAAATGTTCTCCACTGCTAATTGGTCTGCATGAGAAGAAAAAAATAATAAAATTTAATTTCCTGAGTAAACATTCACGTAACCTAATAGAATATAATAGTAACACCAAAGGGAGCTGCTATTTAAATTTCAGTCCTGTTGTAGAAGGCCAAATCTCAAGCTGTTGTCTTTCATTTTTAAGATGCCCAGCAGCCAAATGGAAGCTGACTGTATTGAACTGGGAGATTGCTTAACCAGAAGTGTAGCTCTGTCTCAAGCTTTGTTTAATGCTGGCAGTAGATTCATAAGAGTTTACGGTTTAATATGTAAGCAGGCTTAAATTTCAAGCAACTGATGTTCTTGAGACTGTGGGAGATTCCTCTAGTGTATCGCCTTGCAACTGATTTTCTAGGAGTCATTTTAGTTTGTGGATGAACTCTCATTTTAAATATTGTCCATAATTAAAATTAAACATTTATTCTTATTTTGTTGAACTGAAAAAGAGGTAAAAATATTATTTATTACCTTAGGAGTTTTTTGTTTGCATTTTTAAAATTCAGTGTTATATTCAGGAACATTTCTAATCAAAGTTATTTTTTAAATGAAAAGTCAAAACATTTCTTGATATTTCCCCTCTCTTCAGACTTTTTCAGTTGAAGCTAATCAGCTAATCATGTCCCTGTCTGCAAATAGTTATAGTTGTACCCAAATCGACATTTTTGCCAAAAAGATTATTCAACTGAAAAATCTTATCCTGTGCTGCATGAGGTAATTCTGCTTTTTTAACTCTTTGAAAGAAAACAGCACACCAGTGTACGTGCAAAACAGACTGTGAAATATTATTCTGTGTACTTTTGTAGAAGAAATTATTTCCATGATAGTCAAAGATCATTTTTCAGAGCTGTATGGGTCTGATAAAACTAGAATTACATACCCTTGATCTTATTTGTTCAAAGTATAATTGAATATAAATGAGTGCATGCATCAAGTGCACTGATGGAATTATGATTTCCAGACAAGGTTTTGAACAGCCCCCATCGTTTCACCCATCTGATCTGTCAGGTGGCCTTATACATGTGAAGGGCAGGAATGGGCAGCTCAGCAGGAATGTGTGAGCTGGCTCTGCTGCTCATGTGAAAGCGCAGGAGGAGCACTGGTCTGGCATGCAGGAGGAGGAGAGCACTCAGGAGCCTCAGGAAAGGCCTTTGGGGGAACAAACTGCTAGGGGGGCACTGCAGAACGTGGCTGGACTAGAGGGTTTGTCACTGCTGGAAAACTTGGACTGCACTCTTTCTCTTCTTGTTTTCAGGCAGACCAGCTTACTTGCACCTCTTGAGCAAGTGAGAGACATAGGAAGAAAAAGCTTCCTCAAGATAAGAGCAGGAGGCTATGTTCTGTGTGCACTCAGTGGATCAAAACATGAAGCTTTGCTGACAGCATTTCCTTCTTCATCCACATCGCTGGTATCCTCTGCCTGCTATTTCCAAGGTGTGTTCTCACCTCCGACATTCAGCTTATCAAGAGGTTAACACTGCCTCATTATCACATCATTTTTGTGACTGCAAGGGATTTACACACAGACTGAAAAACTGCAGAAGAGATAGAGATGAGGGGGTTACTGTAAAAAATAATTCTCCCTCATTTTTCCTCATTTGACTCTTCAGTTGCTTTTTCTTAGTTGGTCAGTGTCCAGACTTACTCTTGAGCTTGTTTTGACAACTCAGCTTGAACCCTCAGTATTTTACTTCCTCAGAATTGCTCATGTTTTGATGAGCTCTGTTGATGCCTGTGTGATTACCGGAGGAACAGTATTCTGGTGGGAGCTTCAGGAGCACTGAGCAGGGGGATCACCCCTTCCCTCAGTCTGCCAGTGCAGCCCAGCCAGTCTGCACACTGTGGGGCACTGCCAGCACCCACTGCTGCCCTCCCCAGACTTGCTGAGGGTGCACTGTGTCCCACTGCCCGAGTCACTGGGGGGGGGGGGTGCTCAGTTCCAGGAGCCTCGTTCTCCTCTGAGAAATGTCACACCTGACTTGCTGCCAGCCAGGCTGTGAATTTTTCCTGAGCATCCCTTAAATTTCCTCAGCCTACCCTGCGATTCGCTCAACCTGTCCTCATTTTCAGTTTGTTTGCAAGAGTTCTGCATGTCAAAATCCTTGAAAATGTCAACGTGTACTTTACTATTGCTAGTCTTGGCATTTGTTCTTTTATACCTTTTTACTTTTAAAAACACCTAAATATTTAAAAACACAAACAAAGCTTATTTGGGAGGAAAAAAAAGTAGTTCAAAATTAAAGACTATATCATACTTTTATAGCTTTCTTGCAAGATATTGTTAAGTACTCACTCGTAATTCTCAAAGCCTTCACCTAAAATTTTGACATAATAACACTTCTCCATGGTGGTTAGTTTTGTATCTGTAGTACATAGCTTTATTAAACAAGGGATAAAATTATTATTATCACTATTGGAGTATAACCTAGAGAAAATGAGGGGAGGTGGGGTCCTGGAAGAAAATGCAGAATTACAGACAATTGCTGTTGATTATTCGTGGTGAAGTTAAAATGCAGAATGAAAGACAAAATGTGAAATGGTATTTTGGACAGAAAAATAAAGCAGGCTTAATAAAACCAAGACAAAATATGAAAAATGTCAATATTGATTATAGAATGTTATGGGTGACTTTTTGCTTAACAAAATACCAGTTGTGTAAATATTACATTCCACTTCAGATAACCGGAAGGGCACATTTTTCAGGAGTGTTTGAGGTAGAAAGCCTGGAGATGATCACAAAAAAGACCCTTTGTACTTCTGTTGTACCAGCTTTTTTTGGGTCATTTCTAGCCACATCTGGAACCTTTGGATGTAAGAAATAGTTCTTGTACCCCCATTCTTGGGCCATCAGCTCAGGCTTCAGTTCAGCAAAGCACATGCCTGCTGCAGAGTCTGCATTTCTGATCTCTGAGGCACATGGATGATGCTGGGGAGTGCCTCAGCCCTGGGCTCGCCTTAGTCCTGTTATCAGTAGTGTGATTCTTGGCCATGCAGAGGGGAAAATCCCATGTCTCGGTTTGGAATGTGGTGAGAGGAAACTGCGCGCAAACAAAACCTTCCCGTCTGCGGGGCACGAGGAGCCATGGGGAGACCTCCCCTGCTCCTCGCTGTCCTGGTGCGGCCAGACAGCCCAGAGCTTCAGGGTAACACTGTTGTGCTATCAAAACATGAACTTGTCATTTATCTCACCGACATATTTTAAAGCTTCAGCCACAGTCAGTGCTCCACACTGTCTGCCTGTTAATCTGCTTTGTTTGTGCTTTCACAGCCGGGTGACAGAGGCCCTCTGCAAACAAAAGAGAAGCACTGATTGCTTCAGTCTCTTCCACTGAGCAGTCACATTTTGGCTTGGATTCCTTTTCCTTCCTTAAGACACTGTTGGTTTTGCAGGTTTTTTTAGTTTGCATTGTATGTTCAGTGTAAGTCTCCATAGATATGCTTCCATCCCCCTTTCTCTCCCACCTCTAGACTGCGCTGTCAATACAAAATATAAATCGACTTAATGGTCAAAATATACATTCCCATCTTTTAGTGAAGCAGAGGATGATCCATGTTTTTTCAAGCTTTACAATTAGGGCAAAGCTATTTTTCATGGTGTGTTCAGCATGCCATTTCCACTGGTAATGGCACAGATTTTCTGCTTTATCATGCAACCAAATAAAAACATTGTAAGTACCTCAAAACCAGAGGACATTTATGGAAGTTTGAAGTAGAATCATACCAACTGTATCAGTGTTTGTTTGCCTGAAGAGGGAAATGTTTGAGCAGCGATTAGAGCTATTCTTAGTGCTAGCTCTTATTCAAGCTTGCAGTCAATCAGGTAGAGCCGGGTAAGCACCAGGAACAAGTTCCAGCAGATAACACAGAAATCCGTGGCCACTCTCAGTGTTTCCAGTAGCACTACTGTTTTCTTTACTTCATGGCAAAAGAAACAAGGCTGAGTGACTGCTGTTGTTAAACTATTTCCTGACAGTGTGCAGGATAAACTTATTTGGAAACAAACATTTTTTAATCCCTGGCTAAGAAAACTTGATATCTAACCCTGAACATGACATGATTAATCCAGCAGGCTTTCCTACATGTGTTTCAGCCAGACCTGTTACTGCACACATGGCTGTAAATAGATTCTGGTGGTCTGGATCTGTTTCTTCTTCCTTTTTATTTTTCCCTGGTTTGCTTGTGCCCTCCTCCCCTCTCCCTGTCCACCCCTTGCCTATAGAGAAGTGTTGTAAACTTACGCATGGAGACAATGGGGTATATCTAGCTAGCTGTCTGTATCTCAATATATTTCATTTTGTGCTGGCACTTCTTTTCTGATCCCCTGGGAAATTCCCTGTGTGAAGTCACCTGCCTGAACCTGAGAGATGGTATATTTTTTGGCATCGACCTGGAAGCACCGGGCAATCTGAGAAAAAAATTCATCCTCACTGCCTTCCATGACTAAAACTTTCATTTTCACAGCATGACATCAGAACATGTTTTACTCACAGTTGTAAGATTTCACTATGTGGATTAAATAATTCCTTTTTTCTTCCCCCTCTGGGAGCTGGGCTAAAATACCAAACCAAATAAACAGCTACCTGTAGAAAACAGGGAAAATGCTTCCCTTTACAACAGCCTGTTCACACAGCTTTTAATGCATAAACCTGTAACAGATAGGAGGTTTTGTTTCATATACACATTATTGCACCAGTAACATATGACAATTTCTTAGTCTACTGAAATGTCATAATTGTTCCTTTTCTTAAAGTTTGTAGAATCTTCTTCCTCTGTTAGCATGTTCCTGATGGACTATTTTATTAGCTTATCCTGTTGTTGCTTTGTACTTGATTGCTTTATAAGAGGTACATTTACTATCTGACTAAATGAGAAATAAATTTTAATTGTATTTTTAAATTTATATTTTAATATATATTATTAGCATGAATATTTATTTTATAGAAACATATTATATATTATTATGATATAAATTACGGAAAAGATATAGTTCTTATATTTCTAATTTCTAAAAAAATATGTTGGACTGCATTAGGCTTGAAAGGTGTAAGTAGAGATGATCATTCATAAGCAGCATGAACAAAGGCAGTGTACAGAGAGCTTTTACCCAGTAAGAGCCAGACAGCTGACAGACCATCACCTCTGTGGCACTTACCGAACAGTGTGCTTAGAAATAACCCATTGACTTTAGCTCCTATTGCTTTGGTGCAGAATTGGTCAGACTGGCTTTTTCCATCCTGACTATGAGATATGTTTGCAAAAATATTCTGGAATTCTCCTCTGGCCTAGATTTGAGTCAAGGTTCATAGAAGGGGGTGGCCCAGCTACTGTCTGATAAGTGGGTTTGGGCACGTCAGCAGTAAAGCACAGGGCAGGATGTCAGAGTCAGGCCTGAAGGTGATCATGTGAGTTTGCCTGCATGATGGAGCTGATGTGAGGCAGCACTGGCAGGTGCTGATGTGGCAGGGTGGACTGCAGCCCTGGGTGCTTGGGGTTGGGACAGCCAGCAGCGGTCAAAAAATTTAAATAAAATACAGCTTTCTATCCGGAATATGGCCATCATGAGATGTACTTGTGAATGATTTAAAGTTCTCTCTGCACTTTTGACCAGGTCGTGAAGCACTTCCTGATGCAACAAGGACAGCGGCATTTAAGAGCTTTTCTTATTGATGTACCATGCAGTACTGGTAGGTGGGTGCTCCTGTTTCAGCCAGGACACTCTAAGAATTTGAGGGCTTGTGGGATTCATGTGTATGTAAATCCCCTTCTCTAATCCTAATCAACCCTTCCCTCTTCTACACCCACCAGTGTCATCTGGGGCAGCTGTTACACAGAAAGGGACCATTTAATGAGCTGTAAGGACTGTGTGTATATTCCATATATTTACCCAGACCTCTCTTCTGCATGCTCAGGGTTTTGGAGGTCCTGCATCTCCAAAGTGCTTTGGGGATTTCTATAATGGGAAATGAGACCTGGTTAAACTCAGGCTCAGGCTTATATTGACTGTGGTTGTGTTACATGGCCCAGTCACTGGTGCCACATGTATGGGTCAGTCTGTCGTGTCTGACTACAGGCTACTTTGTGCCTGTTTGTTCCCTCTGTGTGCGATGGTTATACCCCAGCGGTTATGCCCAGAAATTAGCATCCCAAGCTGTTGTGTGTTCTGAAAACCCTTCTATTTCTAAGAAAACATGGAAAACGCCGAGTCCTTCCATGGAAAACGAAAAATTTGAACATAAACTACAGGAACACCTAGACCAGCAGTTGCATCAGCAGCTGGTGACCCTTCCAAAGCAGAATCCTGCAGACCAGAGACCCACTCTTCAAGATGGGAATATGCCTTGCATTGTACCTATTTGTGGTACAGGGGAATGGGAACAAAACTATGACAAGTGAGCATATGAGGTATGCAGGATTCCTTTGTTCTTGATTTATTTGGGGTTTTTTTTCTCAAAAAATAAATATACAGGGTGAGGATATATATGTGCATTTTCATTCAAGAAGAAAAGCACAAAACTTGCTGGCCAGCATGAATATGTGTGAGAGATGGAATCAGCAGTTTTTGCCTCCCTCGGTAGTGAGCTGTTCATGAATTTCCTCACAGGTTGGGTATACCCAGAGCCTTGGGTTAAGGTCTCATCGAAGCTGCCTGTGGTGCTGTCAGACGCCCGGTGCCTTGGCCTCCTCCTTGCTTAACAGAGGAAAACCCCTTCCTTGGCTGCTCCCTGCGAGAGGCTGGCGCAGTTTCCCAGCGGTGTCCATGCGGTTGTCCCAGCTGTGCCGGAGCATCCCTGCATTGCCCCGCTGCGGACGGCTGTGCCTGGGAGCGCCTCGGCCGTGCTGCCCTGCCCGGCTGCTGTCTGGAGGCCCCCGCGCCGCCCTTCTCGCTCCCAAAGCGGGCGCAGGGGTGATGTTCCCGCAGGTCCCGCGGGCACAAGCAGCCCTTTCGGCAGGGCCCGACCACAACCTGTGCCCGAGCAGCCAGGCTGGGCAGATCCAGCGTTGTGCGCCAGATCCTGCTGCAAGGACGTAGGTGGAGTGAGAGGCTGTGGCTGCCTAGGGGAAGTCCTGATCCCCGCGGGGGCACCGCGCAGCCCGTGGCTGATGGCTCGGTCTGTAGGCAAGCGTAGTGCTGGGGGGGATGGAGTTTCACTTCATCCGGCAGCACAGAGCTGCCCTGGGAAGGAAGGGCTGGAGCCGCAGTGCCTGGGCGTGGGGCTGATGTCCCGAGGGAAATCTAGTCATCGCTGTGACCTGTGGATGCCATTGCAAATCCTGCCAGGTGTGCCGCGCTGCCATTTCCCCAGTCTCACCTGCTTGCTACGTGGGAGTGCAGGGTGCTGTTGCTACTCCTAAGCAATGCTTGGATTCCCCAAATCACAAATGTGTCTGAGGCGGCTATGATTAATTAATTGGTAGAGCATCTTCTAGCACCGCCCTATAAGAAATGCAAAAAGGCTGGGAGAAACCAATAACCAGTTGATATCAACCCAGTTTTGCCCCCTGTGTGGGAAACCAGTCCATACGGGTATTAACAGAGGAGGAGGGCAGTCAGGCAGGGAGCTCTGCCCGGGGCTGAGGAGAGACCAGTGACAAAGGGGTGTTTGGGCTGGGTAGCACCTGGGGTGCCCAGTGACTGCTGTGGGGTGACCACATGCCTAGCTCAGGCACCTGGAACGTGCTGCAGCAACTGTAGGTCTCCTTGGGAAAGAAAAGCTGTCGGGGTTACAGAGATGTCAGCCAAGGAATGCCTAGTAGTAAGGCGTAAAAACTATCACCTTTATAGTTTATCACTTTAAGCAAATTTCATCTTCTAATATGTTTCCCCTTGAAGTCACCAAGTCAGACAAGGAAATAAAGCTCCGTAGTTCACAACTGCGAACGTGTAAATGTTACTGAAAAGCCAGGACGTGGTGGGGGCTATCGCCGGTGGGGGACTGTCCGTCTCCGCTGACCTGGGCGTAGCCGCCTGCCTTTCTCAGCATTGTTCCTCCTACACTTTGAGCTGGGGGGAGAGGAACACTCACCCCGCAGCTCCCACTGCCCGCAGCCCCCCACCCGCCCCTCCTTCCTCACCCCCTGCACGAGACTTGCTGCCTTCAGTCAGAAAATCTGCTGGGCTTGGCACAAACGCCTGCTAATGTAAATATCAGAGGACTACAGAAAGCCTCTCTGTTGGTGCCGGTTCTTCTGAGCCATGCTTTCAAAGTGCTGACTGTGTTGGTTCTTATCGTAAGTCAGTCTCAGCAATTAACTTTCTTTTGATCACTTGGGCGTGTGCTTTTTTTTTTTTTTTTCTTTTTAAGTGCACTCTTAATAGCAGATGAATGTAGTGACCAAATACACAACCACGAGATTTTTAGTTTAAAGGAAATGATACTTAAGCAGATGTTATCAAGCTTCTTCGTAAAAAAGAGGAGTTTTAAATTACAATTCTATAGATGAGAATAGTAATGAGGATTATTACTTTAAAATAGGAAATTTAGATGTGTGTAGGATCATGAGAAATCGGCACGAAGATTTTGAGTAGAATGTGTTGAAGTCTGATGTAGTTTACTATGCTGTTTCACATAAGAAGCTGTAAGAAATATTGATGAAGACTTTTGCCCATGCAGATATGGTAGCTGGGTGCTAACAGCCCTGAATGTGTAGCTAATTAGGTGTGGGCAAGTACTGCACCTTGTTTCCAAGAGTTTGTACTCCTGGCAGCCCAATGCAGCCATCAGTCTCTGCTATTGAGTCCCAATGAACACAAAAGTTCTTCTTACTCATTAGGAGACAGGTGCTCAGTGGGACTTACTCTCTGCACTTTTGTGTCCTGGGCTTCTGTTTGTCCCTCTGGACAGCACTGCATGTCACAGAACGTTGCTGTACTACCCCAGAAGCATTCTGCTACGTGGATTATTAGACCCATCCTGAGTAAATCTATGAGTGGATTTATGAACAAAATTAGAGGCTTTGTTGTAGTATGAAGTGTAGCTCTTGCTTTTAACAATTTGCCTTTTACAAACTTTTAGCAGACTAGAGCATGTCCCATTGCTCACAGTGGTCAGGAATGTCTGTGGTTTGTTTTGTTGAGCAACATTACGTTTCTGGGGTTAGCCCTTGTGAGTCACAAGACATGTTGTTTTTTTGCTGCGACCACGAATATGAACACACAGCCTCTCACCCCCCCGCCCCCCCTGCACATTTTTGGGACTCAGTCCCCAACCTTCTTGCAGCATACAAGCAGGGTAAGATAGCATGTGGCAGAAGTATTGCTGTAAACTTTTTGATGAAGATGTGACCAGAATGCTCAGCTTTTCATGCCATTAGTGGCAGCACAAGGACAGCACAGCATTTGCTGGTGCCTACCCCAGTTTGAATTCTTGGATACACTTGCTTGGCAATGTTTTTGGTGTGTAGAATAGTACTTTTTTCATTTGATGAAGACTAGACATAGTTCAGACTCATATAATTGAAACCAGTGATTATTTATATATAGCACTCCCAGTGCTCCTCCTTGGAGAGTTTTTGGGTAAGCTTCAGCAAGTATGTTCCCTAGTTGTTGAGGTTCAACCCAGACATAGATCTCCATTTGACTGCTGCTCACTGCAAAAGGAGATTTCTGTGATGCAAAACGTAGGGTTTCCTTGATGTAGCATCTCTCTCACAAGCATGTAATTTGTAGCTACTATGAATTTTCTTATGCCATCCTCAGAAAATTGTGTCTCTTGCTTTGGGTGACTACACAAATTGCAGAATTTGATTTCATTTTTTACTTGGTGGTGGCGACTCACTGTGTGGCGACTCACCATGTTTTCTGACACCGTGGTAAATGCGATTCGACTTAAGACCATAACAACTTTCATATGAATCAATTGAAGGTCTAGCCAATCCAGTGTCCTATTGCAAGCAGTGGCCTGCAAAAAGTTCTTAAAGAGAAGGATGAGAAACAGGGGATGTAGGAAGCGATTATCCTCACCTCCAGTAACTGATAGTTTAAGAATTTCCTGTACTAAAATTTGCATCCGGACCATTGTGTCTAATAGCTACCAGTGGGTTTATCCTCCACAAAGTCCTCCCGTTTTTTTTCCAATTCCTTTTATGCTGTGGCCTCCACAACTTCCTGTGGTAATGAATTCCACACTCCAATCAAGAAGCTATGTGGAAAAAGCATTTCCTTTCGTTTAAACTGGATAATTTCTTTGGGTGCCTCCTTATTTATATATTGTGAGAAGTCACGAAAAATCACTCTTTACAAACCTTCTAAGTAGCATTTATCATTTTGTAGTCTTCTACTGTATTCTCTTAGTATTTTGCTTTTGTTTGTTTTTTTGTTTGTTTTTATGGTATTTGATTTCATTTTTCTCTCTTCTTGAGCCGTAGCCAAGTAGTCCTCTTGAAGAAACCTATGACCAAATTGATTTAACCAGAATGACAAACTGGAAAGGTCAAATGAAAAAAAGAAAAAAAAGAATTCATTTAGTCTCTCTGTTTAGAGAAATTCTTCCAAAACCTGTCATCATTCTGGACTTCTCTGTCTGTAGATTTTTCAGTTCTAAATATACAATGAGGTGGATTGCTATGAACGTTGAGCTCTGATGTTTTTTGTGTACCAGATTTCCTACATGGTCTCGGCTAACCTAGTTTATAATTATGCATATCAATGTAAGGTTATGTATTCACCTACGTATAATATTTTGCACTCACTAGAATTTAATTCATTGCTTTCTTTAGGTCACCCTGTTGTTCTCTGATATTCTTCAGCACATCTCCACAAGCAGTTTTAAGCTGGATAAGCGTATTTCAAATCAATATTGAACAATTCAAGTCACAAAGACTGTAAACTTGCCTCTTTACTGGTGTGCTTACTGCATCTGTGCAGTAGTAACAAGTATTATTTAAACCATCACTTGTTACCTTTTTGATATAGACTGTTACTTCAGATACAGATTCACATGAAGACTGTGAAGTCTGTGCTTGAACAGAGCAATCATCTGCAACTTGCCTGCATTGTTCAACCAGGTCTTAATACCAGCTACTTCCTGAGCAAGGCAGAGAAGCCATGTGAATGCAACTTTCCTTCTATCAGGCAATCCAGTTGCAGGCAGGGAAAGCATATGGTGTCTTGAAAAGAAAAATATCCTATGATCTGTGTATTGGTGCACATAGCATAGAGGAGACACACTTCTGCTGCTCCTAAAAGTGTTTTTGTAGTCACCCTGAATGTGAAAAGTGTTGTTTTCCATTGTTGGGTTAGACTGTGTATCATTAGAAGTGGATGTATACGCAACTGGCCAGCCAAACAGGAGGAACTGCAATATAGCATGATGACTCTTGGCTTTTTTATTTGCTTGTTTACAGGTAACTTTTACAACCCTTCATTATCTTTGTGGTTGAATTTTGGGAGTTTTAATTTACTTGCATTTATACCTGTGCATGAAGGTGTATGGCGGGCATGTCCTTTTCTGTAAAACATTACCATGTCCCGGAATGGGAAAAAGGAGTTCTGTCAGTATTAATGCACTTACCTTTGTTCTCTGCCTGCATGATTAATACATCATTAAATCCAGTGAAAGAGAAGTATTGGTTTCTCTCTTTTAAAGACCAGCATGTAAGAGAAGTGCTTCTGAGCTATTTGCCGTGTTGAGAGAGCATGTACGGATAGAAGTTACTATATTTCAGCATTCAAAGCAATATAGAAAGTACAACAGCCTGACCGAAGAGGTATTTCAAGATGTTTTTCCCTCTAGTGGGTAATATTTACTTCATTTTAGTTGAGCAGGTTTTTAGAGATCATCATATTTAATTACCACCATTTAACTATTTTGCTAACATTACAATCAGATTTAAAGAAAAAGAAATTTTATATTTTTTACCATAACAGATGATAAGTGAGTTCACTTATGTATAGGAGTGGAGAATCAAAATCCTTCAGATCATTTTTATGTTCTCAGGCATATGTTAAGTACTGAGCATATAAAGATCATTTTTCAGTACACACAATGTACTGAAAAATTCAGGCCACACCTCTCTTTTAAGGAAATGGTTACAATTATTTACTAAGATCATGACAGCATCATTGCAACTTGTGTATATGACAATATTGGTGGACACCACAGAAAAAGGTATTTTTGCAGAAGAGACGTTAATGAAGACAGAGAGGTACACATTGCAGGACTTTCAGCTAGGCAGGTTTCCTAGCTGGCCTGTCCAGTACATGCATAATTTGCTTCCAGTTTCTACCCACTAGAGAAACCTGTTCAGTCCTCCTATGATCCTAAGTGTATCAGCACTCCTGGAAATACCAGTTGCTAAGAATAACAGCAGAAAATAGAGCCAAAGGGCTTAATGTGTTAATTGTTTGCAGAATGTTCCCAGTGCCAATTTCCTTACTTTCTCCATGAGCTGGGGCTTTTTGTTAAATTCATGGAAATTGTCTCTGCTGTTTCCATAAAATGTGGGTACTTTATCTGAACTGAAACTCCTCTGCAGTTGCAAGGTGTGGGTGGCAGAATGCTGAAATGCCTTTTAACTAATCTCCCCAGAATCATGTTTATGGGATAATGCAAAGGCACAGTTTTGGAATTATACTTTCAGCACAGCTGTCATGTAGGAAATCTCGTGCCAGAAATATATTTATGGGAATGGCATGGACATAGCCCACCAGCGTGGCTCTTGTCTGAGGTCTCTTCTCTGCTAGCTGTGGGTCTGCTGATGAAAAAGATGACATGTGGACAAAAGAGATGTAGGAACTAAAATCCTTTTATCAATGGTAATAGGGGCCCTGCCAGCTCCAGAGGGAGAATTGCTTATTTTATGTAATAAGAAGAGACTATAAGAAGATAATGGCAAATGAAAGCATTTCAATGGGAGAGAAAACCAACTGTTTTTACCAACTATAAAGGTCAATTTACATGACATGGATGAGATGTCTGCTTTATAGCTTCTCTTAAACCTAAAATTTTCTGCCTTCTAGCATTTTGTATATGCTCCTTGGGGTTTGTAAACCTGACAAGGTATTAGTATTTTCAACAAGAACTCTGCAGAGTTCCAATTGTAAGCAGTCAATTTTGCTCAACATAAAAAACCCCCCAGGAATTGCTACTTGAGCTTGCTACTTGGACTTCATTCCATACCAGTCCAGACTCTCAGCAGCAATGATCAGTGCCAGAGGTTCTGAAAGAAACTGGCCTCATTGAAAGATTTGAGCTAGCATGTCTTCCTTCTCCCAACAGTTAAATGTGGAATCATAACATTTTATGTAAGCTATAAAAATAAGTGCATTTTTAAAGACTGTGGGCTTAGGTTCTTAGCGCTTAAGTTGCTAAGTAAAGCCTAAAAATGTTAGAATATGGCAAGCAAGTGCTTACCTCTGAATTTGTGCTTCCACCCCTCACTTTTCAGTACACAGAAGTAGAGGACTTGTAACAGAGCAGCCATTGGAGAGTCACTCACGTGATGTAAAATTTATGGCACAAGTAATTCAAACTCCAGCCCAAGGCCATGGCCTGTTAAGGATGAGCTTTGAAACATAGCACATTTTAAGGCAATTTCATGTCATATACATGAGATAAATAAAGTGACTTAAGGCTCTTGGAAGTCATCAACTTCAACACCAGGTCGTTCAAGTTTTTGCTGTTGTTACTGTGTCTTGTACAAGGCCTCACTTTTTGCTACTCTCTTTTAAAGCTTATTACTGAGAAGAAACCTTTTAAGCTGTACTTATTTTCTAAGTAAGGTTGAACTTCAGGTATGAGCAATAAACACCCATGAGGAAGGCAAATCTTGACAAACCCTCTTGGCTGCCTCTTCCAGGCTCTGTGCTCTTTGTCAGTGCTGCCCCAGTCAAGGACAGCTATCGGAATAGGTCTCTGTGCTGAAATATCTGGACTCTGGTAGCCTCTTTGTTGTCTTGCCTGATGTACCTGCATGCTCATCCTGGTTATGTTTACAGTGAAGGCATCATGTGCATCAAACCGTTTCCCTTACATCTTCACAAGAATGAAACAAATGTCATTATCTGATTCTCTCATGGAAATAAAGGTGAGGTGCAAGAGGGCAGCAGTTATAGCCACTGACAGGCCTGACAAGAAAATGTAATGTGGTCTTAATGTAAAGAGGGAATAAAACCACATCTGTTACCATACCCGAGGAAAAGTGTGTGTTGAGAAAACAGGGTTCAGAGGCTAAGTAAATATGAGACAGGTCTTTTCTTTGTGGGGTGAAGAGGGGAAGAATAAAACAATAAAGTTTTGTACACATAGAATATGAAACAATGATTTTAATTTTTTTTTCTGTCTGCCAGTGGGTTATATTTATTTCTTTCTTGATTGTGTCTCCTTCTCCCAGAAAATTTCTTGTCATATGGCTTCAAAGCTGTTAGTGCTTACAGCACCAAGGCTGTGTTGGTGGTCTTGGTTTTCCTTGGAGAATTTAAAATTCTATGTAATCACAGTGGGTGATGGAGGAAGGAAGGTGAGAGAGAGGTGGTACAGGTATGCTGCAGTGTTAAAAATAAGGTCCAGCATTACTTCAAGTCAGTCAAACAGGAAATCCCATTCTAGCCTGGAAAGGCTTAGTTTTGGTCCTCATATGATTCTGCATTGACATAGGTTTACTGGAACAAGAGGAAAGAAAATTTAAAAATCAAGTGTTCCTGTTGCCTATATGGTCTTTGAAAAGAGTTTTGTTTGAGTGTGGCTATCTCCATCTCTTCCTCCTACAAGATCGATACTGTGTTTTTCAATCACCTATGTGTTGCGTGGGTTGATAAGAAGCAATGTTTACTGTGCTGCTCAGCTTTGACCAAGCTGTGTTGATGTTGCAGGAAAGTCACTGCCCATCCTGGAATGAAAGTCTTGCGGCCCCTTTTAAGAATTAGCATTTCTGAAATGAAGGTGAGAGACAAAGGTCATAATGTGAAACAGACTTGCCTATATACTTCATCTTATTTTCCTCTGTTACGTTTCTATGTATGTATGGTACTGTTTATTTTGCAGGTGTGTCACACTGAAAGGTGAAAATTATTTGAGCTATAAGTTAGCCTACTTGCATTGGTGTCTTTTATTTTGTGATCTTCAGTTATCTTTGTGGGTAGGTAGGTTCTGACGTCTCAAAGATTCTTAGGAAATTTTTCATGTTCTCTTGCTTACTCATGTTTGACATCCAAGAAATATTTAAGAGTCAAAAATTAAACTGCTGCCTTGCTTTCTAACATTGCTCACTTGGTTGCTTGTCAGCTGCCTTGGTCTGTTTTTATAATCTTTATGCCAATACACTCTAACAGCTACAGAACTGTTGGCATTGACTTAGTTAATGCTTATGAATTTTCTTTTCTGGTTGGCTCATTATCCTGTTTCCACTAAAGGTGACCTAGTTGGGTGGTAGCTGCTGTGTGTGAGAAATGGGGAGAGTAACTTATGCAGAGACTTGTGGTGCATGGTACTGACCAGACATGGCCTAAAACAACCCTGACCTGCACTGCTCAGCCAGGAGCTGTCACTTCAGTATTTCAATGAGTTCTCCTAAGAGAGCCAGGCATACGATGGATTTGTGAGGCCTGACAAAACCTGTCTGTGGAGGTAACATTTGAGAAAGTCAGCTTCATTTGTTCACTTGCTGTTTTGGCCTTTCAACTTCATTTAGAATCCTTCAATTCAGTAGTTCTGAATTTCCAGTTTAGTATGTGTTTTGGTGTCTGGCAGAAGTTATAGTGTTTCTCAGTGTTTCATGAAAATGCTGTGGGGATGGGAGGAAATGAATGAATATTTTCCTGCAGTAAATGTTTCTTTTGAAGTCAGAGCTATAAGTGATAGTTAAACCTCAAACACTGGTTTGATAACAAACTACCTAAGCCTATCAATAAATCAGCTTTTCTTCTATGAAGATTTTTTTTCCTTTGAAATTCTTTTACTAATAATGTAGTCTCATCTCATGGTATAACGAGAAGATAATGTTTATGCCAAAAACTTCACAAAGTCTCCTCCCTGAGTGCAGATGAATAGATAAATTAACTGCAGTACCTCTAGAGAAGAGATTTTACATGGAATATGAGACACCCTATCCTTACTCTCTATGATATTTAGAATCTAGAATCCTGCTTTATTTTCCAGAGTGACATATGTGTTGGTACTTTACAGTGAAATTTTTATACTGTGTTTGTTTGTCTAATGATCAAGAACATTCTTACTTAAGAGCAATAAGCTCTAATGATTAAAGAGTCATCACCTTTTTCACCCTGAAAGAACAGGCCCAAGAATGCTCTTTCTTTTTCACTTCCGTGAGAGGGTGAAGGTCTGTAATCTGGACTACGCAGAAGTCAGTGTGCCCAGGACACATTTTTATGGCCAAAAACTTCTGAAAACCAAGCTGTGGTAGGTTAACAGAGAATCCTCTCTGAAGCAAGGGGCATACTACAGTTTTACCTGAAAATATATCCCCAGACATCTGAAGAGGTCTCTAAGCCACCTAAAATTCCAGTATGACAACCATATGTCTTATTCAAGGCAGACTCTGGTCTGTGTAATATAATTATAAATTAAATGAGTTTTTCACAGTAACTATCTTTTATCTTGAGCACAACTCATTTTGCCTTTAACAGAATCCAGTAAGATGTTGTCATCTTTTATGCAGGGAAACTGAACCCAGAAGAGATGAAGACATGAACCCAAAGAGATGGCTTTGTGAGCACCTGTCTGCTCTAAGAACCTTACCAATGAAGTCTGGCTCCATGTTTTCACAGTAAGTGCTTTATGTAAAGACTGATTTCTTAATTCCAAATCTCTTTTCTCCTAAAGAGGAAAAGGCAAAGCAAAAATCTAATCCTGCCTCTTGGGCTCAAAGCTGTGGAGCTGATTGACATTATTGTGTTGTGTCTGAGATCGAAAGTAAGAAAAGGCCCTCACAGAAAGACCAAAATCATCTGATTAAGTCTTTAATGTGGAATCATTACCTGTTTAAAGGGAAGGACTTGTTTTAGGCCATTTCATGGCCTCTCATGGGAAAATGCAGAGAAAACTCATAAAATCCAAATTCTTTCAAAACAAGCTGGCTGTATGACTGCTATGTATTCTTCTTGGGGAAATAGCTGCAAGGTTATTTGTCAGCCTGACAACACAAAACATCTTGGAAGCCCTACAGAGCTCTGAGTTTCTGCTTACAGGCACAATCCAAACACCGAGCTTATCCACAGGATCATCCCCTAAGATGTCCCCAAGATATGAAGCCCTTTCTCTTCCCACAGGCCAGGTTTTGCTGTCAGTTTTTGGTACTCATGTCAAGTGCTTCTGGCAAGAGATATATATGCTAGTAAATGACACTCTGCATTACTGAAGCTCCTTCAGTCTTTGTTTAGGCTCTTCTGTGTCTTCTCTCTGGTTATGTGAAGATCTCTTTGCCATGTCCTATTTGCCTCATGAGTCCTCGAACTGTAGAGAAAGCAATATTTGTGACGGATAGAAAACACGTAGGCAGATATGATTCTGTATTTTTTCCTATTTTTACATTTCTTTAAGTGACAGAACAAGCTTCAGTTAACAGCTGAAGCTGAATGTTTGTTCTTTATATAATTGTCTGTTGGTACTTTATTAACTTTGCCAATATTATTAAACATCTCATTTTGAGATATTTTCAAATTATGACCTGTTTTTTTAAATGACAACCCTTTCAGATGTAAAAACGTAAAAACCAGACAAGAGCTAACCAAACAGAAAAAGGACCTCTCAAGCCTTTGCTGTCTGATGTGCCTTAGTACTGGTCTATAGAAGAGTCTTCACAGTATTTTCCACCATTACTGTCAGTAAAGTTTCTATACAATCACCAATAGGCCTTGCTATAGACTCTGCTCAAACATTGAATCCAGTTCTCTTGCATTGTAGGGTAAGGTTTGGGATGAGATGCTGAGTAGTGTCCCTTTGAGAGTTATGCTGATGAAAACCAGGTGGGCTCACTTGTGAGTTTACTTTCCAAGAGGAATTGTCGCACACTCTATTTTATAGCCTCTCCTCTTTGCTGGAATACAGAATGATGAAGCTGATCAATCGTCAGCCTTCCAGTGCAGTATGAAGGCTTTTGGCACCTGGGGTCTTTAGTGTACCACCTAGTTTTCTGGAAAAAAAATTGATAGCACCATGATTCATGCCAGTGAAAGTTGCAGACGGATTCCTTTCCCTCAGGGAATATGAGTACCTTGTGTGTGCATGTTGGGAGGAAAAGGAGTGAGGGCAGGGAATGAGCACTGAACTGGAGCCATACTGGTTCCTGACTTACTGCTGTAGCTGACTCTTGCCAGTATTTACAGAGGTTACAACAAGTATTTGATTGATTGGTAGTTCATCTTTGTTTCTTCGTCCTATTGACCATTTTAAGTTTGCACTTGGAGTCTGTGCCCTCATGACTACCAGTGAAATACTTCACATCCCATGCTTTTGTCAAGAGCCAGTGCCACTGCTTCCTGAGTAGGGTACTACTCCGTTGAGAGAATTCGGTGTCTCTGATCTGCATGACTGCAGAGTTGCCACTTAGGTTCTGTTTTGACAAAGAAATTACTAACTTGACAGATCCCAGGAGAGAAAAGGCATGGGTGGTTTTAGCACTTAGGAAGCTTGGGTAGGTACACTCTGGGCTCAGTACTTAGGGATTTGTGAGCGTACATTGAAGCATCTTGCAACCTTTTGCGCATGTGGGATTTAACAACTCTGCTAATTCAGTGTAAAGAACAGCTTTTCTATTTAGCAAAGAAATCTCTCTTGGGAGAGAGAAGAACCTGATACCAATTTGAGTGGGATTTGAACTCTTTTTTATGTTGTATTTCTGTTCTCTCTTATGTTACATAAGGGATGTTAGTCAACTGGGTTGTGTTAAGTAGCATCAATATTTCAACACAGGCTGGGGATGCTCTACTACAGATGGAAGTAGTGTATTTTTGAGATCAGTGCCTGAGTCTGTGTCCTTTCATCGGTGCAAAAGTAATTTGTTTCCACTCTGGTGTTGTAGTAGAGGGCTCTCACAGCTGGGAAACTTTGTGCTGAACTTGTTCTTAGAATGGCTGGAAAGGGTATTTCAGACAAGCTTCTGATTTAGGGAAACTGTATAGCCATTCTTGGATTTGGGTAAGAAGAAAGCCGGGGGGAGTGAAAAGAGAATACTCAAATATTGTTTTGTTCCTTTCTAAAAAGAACAGTTTCTGTGGTGTTGAAATGCTTCATTTTTGAGCTGAGAGTTGTGGACTATAAACAAGAAAGGTCTTAAATCTCCGTAGATTCTCAAGTTCAGTCCTCACCTTGTTAGAAAGATTTGGTAAAAGATATGTGCCCTGGATACAGATCCTATGTTTTGGAGTAGTTTATCTCCCAGGTACGGTAGGTGAAAAAGATAAAAGATACAATAATGAAGAAAGAGAATATCCAGCTACAGTCTCTGTGATAAAGATTGTTTTGTCCCATAGTAATATGAAGATCATAAACTGTTTGAGGCCATAAACAAACTTTAATGATATGATCTGAAGGATTTGAACCTGAGTTTCTAACATTAGTAAACATGAACTCTACTCCCCATACCGAAAACCTGGAGAACAATTTGATTATCCACATTATATGAAAGGTTGTAGTGAAGTCTGCACACATTCACCAGGCCTGAACGAAATCCAGAATTATCAAATTATGTATTTATATTTGCTGAATGTATTTGTCATAGGTCTTCCTTTAGATTATATAATCCCAATATTAAGGAAACCTTATTCAGTAGTCAGAAACATTTTGTAGGCAACAGTTAGCTGCATTACTATCCATAACACTTGTAGGTTTGCAGTGACTAAGTAGTGTACCAGTTTTCCTTCTAACATAAAAGCATTTTATTATCCTTTTTACTATTATCTCCATACTTGTTTAAAATTTGCCTTGCATAATTATTACATTTCTAGCTGAAAGAAAAGTGGGAGCTAGAACCACAGAATTTTCTTTCCATGTTCAATCTTCCTTTCTGTCCCTGTTACTGCATGGTGTTTTTTAAGAAATACTGAAATGTTGACAAAAATTTCAATAGGGCAAAGGTGTCACTGGAAAGACCACATTTAGTAGTAGGTTAGATCTTGGAGGGTCTACTTTAAGTAATAAGTAGATCAGAACTCTGTGATAATGACTGCATGTATGAGTCAAAGCACGTAGGGAAAGATAGGTGATCAAAAAAGTAGAATAACTTGTTAATTAATCTGTGAGTTGGTAAGAGAGTGAGCTTCTCTACCAACTACTGAAGAAACTGGATGGAATACTGCCCTTCTTGTATTCAACAGCTCTATGGTTGTGGTAGGCTGACACTGGCTGGATGCCAAAGCTGCTCTCTCACCTTCTTCCACAACTGGATGGGGGAGGAAAAAGTATAATGAAAGCTTCATGAGCTGAGATAAGGACAGAGAGAGATCACTCATCAATTACCATCATGGGCAAAACAGACTTGACTTGGGGAGAATAACTGAATTTATTACAGTCAAAATAGAAATCAGTGCAGTGAAATGAGAAGTAAAACAAATCTTAACCGCACCCTCCTCTACCCCTCCCTCCAGGTTGCTTATGCTGCTGCTTAGGGATGGAAGTCCTTTCCCTGCTCCAGTGTGGGGTCCCTCCCTCAAGAGACAGTTCTCCATGGATTTCTCTAGCGTGAGTCCCTTACCATGGGTGCAGTCCATCCAGAACAGCTTGCTCCAGCATGGGTCCCCCACAAAGTCACAAGTCCTACCAGGACCCTGCTCCAGAATTGGCCTCCCATGGGTTCACAGCCTTATTTTGGGCATCCACCTGCTCCAGAGTGGGTCTCCTCCATGGGCTGCAGGTGGATTTCTGCAGGTGGACCTCCGTGGGCTGCAGGGGCACAGCTGCCTCACCATGGTCTGCACCACAGGCTGCAGGGGAACCTCAGCTCTGGCACCTGGAGCATCTCCTGTGCCTCCTGTAAGTGACCGTGGTGTCTGCAGAGTGGTTCCTCTCAGTCCGCTCCTCTCTGGCTGAAATTACAACTTCGTGATAACGCCTTTTCCTTCTGCAATACATTAATGCAGGAATGGTTGTGACATTGTGTCTGAACTTGACACTTTCTTGGTGGGGCATTTTGTCTTGCTGTTGAAGTGTGTATTCAGGTTTCCAAATTCAAGGACACAGTCCTGTCATTGGAGTCTGTCACTGAGAAATAGTAGCAGGCAAGCAAAGGGGCTTGTTCTGATTTCATCATTGCACAGGTTTTGTGGCTATAGCTAACTCATCCGAACACTCAAGGTGGCTGATCACCATTCATTTTCTTCTTGTGTCATGAACATCAAGCAATGAAAAAAGCCAACCACATACAGGACTGGAAATGTTCAAAGATTGCATAAAAGCTTAAGCACGTTATTTATCTAATGAGAGAATCACAGAATCCTTAAGGCTGGAAAAGACCTCCAAGATCATCAAGTCCAACCTTTGAACATCAAATTGCCAACAAGACTATGGCACAAAGTGCCACGTTGAGTTGTTTCTCGAACACCTCCAGGGATGGTGACTCCACCACTTCCCTGGGCAACCCTTTCCAGTATCTCATTACCCTTTCTGTGAAGCATTTCTTCCTGATGTCCAATCTGAACCTCCCTTGGTGCAGCTTGAGGCCACTTCATCTTGTCCTATCACTTGCTACCCAGGAGAAGAGACTGACCCCTACCTGGCCACAGCCTCCTTTCAGGCAGTTGTAGAGAGTGATAAGGGCTCTCCTGACCCTCCTTTTTCCCAGGATAAACACCCCCAGCTCCCTAAACTGCCCTGGTCCTGCTGTCCACAGCATTGTTGCTCAGGCCAGGATGCCATTGACCTCCTTGACCATCTGGGCACTGCTGGCTCCTGTTCAGGCTGCTGTCACCAGCACCCTCGGGTCCTTTTCTGCCAGGCAGTTTCCAGCCCCTCTGCCCCAGCCTGTGGCACTGCCTGGGGTTGTTGTGACCCAAGGGCAGGACCCGGCACTGGGCCTTGTTGAACCTCATACTGTGGCTTAACACAATTTACTTTTCAGTACCAAAATGATCCTAATGGACCATAAAATATTGTGGTCCTTAATCCACCAGTTAACAAACAAAAAAAGAAGATATTTTGAGTCAGATTTTTGTTTGATTCTGGTTTAGCAGATTTTTTTCCCTTATGAGTGAAATACTATGAGTGCTTTATTTATGTTGAATCACTCTACCCTCGCCAGGGTTTATAGGCATGCTACAAAGGATTTCCAGCACATTCCTTTCTAAGGTGAACGAGTCAGTTTTAAGAGGCTTTTAATGAGTCACAGAAAAACATGCAATGTTTTACATGTGAGTCACTACAAAATATGATCAAACATTATTTTTACATTTCTTGAGCAGGAATATTGTAAATATATTACCATGATAGTGCATTTCATGTCATTCTGTCTTCTGATTATTTACTACTGCTATTATGGCTATTGCTAAAAAATAGAAAAAATGCAGATTAAAAAAATTCTAATATATATGTCTCACATTTATGAATAAGAATATAACAGAGTTCTTATTTTCAGCTACTTAAGAATGAGCTACTATTATATGACACTGAGAAAGTTACTGTACATGTTTTTGTTGTCTGTTTTAATCACCTCACCTGTCTCTGATATTCCAGCCAAAACAAACTCCATTATTTCATTTCGGTTTTAGGGATTTATTACTGCTGTTGAGTTTAAGAATTCAGCATTCCTTTTATATATAAGCCAAGAACATTAAATAACCCCAGAGAACACAGTATTATCTCTTGAGCCCTCACTCCATAAGATGATGTTGAAGTGTTTATAGAAGCTGGACCGGGGACTGACAAAAGGAAGAGCTGATTTCTGTAGAAATTACATCCTGACATCCTCATTAAGACCTTCCTTTCTGATATCCAGTGGTATGTGGGGCAGCTTCCTTTCTCCCTTTTCCTTGACAGGACTTGTTGAAGAGGAATGTGAAGGCTGGGTGTGATCTTCCCAACATCAGAGTGAAAGGAAGTAACATACCAAACAGATGATGGCATAAGTGCTGCTGAATCTAATTCCACCTCCACCCCTCTGGGTCACCACTCAGCAGTATTTCAAAAGGCTAAAGTCAATAGTCATAACACAAAGCCCAGTCAAGATCTGTCAGTATTAGAAGTGGAGATAGAAGGAGAGCTAATTAAGAACTGAGTTTATTGATATGCTGCATGTTTTTTCTGGGTAAGTTGTGCTGTCACTTTGTAAGTTCAAAAGGTAAGGAGAATTCTGCACCAAGTATACACTGAGAAGTGCAGACTACAACCCCTCTTTATAGAGCTGGGTAAACCTGTTCAGCATGAATAACAGTACATAGTCTCCAGACAGGCTTTATTCTGATCTTAGTAATGGGAACGTCCCAATTCCTGATGGTACTATCTTTGAGGGAGAACATGGAAGCTGAGAGGTTTACATGTTTTATTAGCCACCCCCCTCTGCAACTCTCTCACATTTCTCATATCTGATGTTGCATTCATTTATGTGTGAAACACTTACAGCTACTCAACAGATAATACTTTTTGACACCACCTTCCTGGAAAGGAGTGATTAGTCAAACAGCACTTCTAAAGCATTCATGGAGGTAGGGATGTGGAGGGAGAGATAACACTGTCTGCCATTCTAGGCAGGTCTACCTCTGCATAGTTTTGTTGCTTTCTCACTGCACTTCATGAAGCACGTCTGACTGCCTTCAATTTGCCTTTGCATCAAGAATATCAAGGGTATTAGGCTGAGGCTTAAATGCATTGTGTGGGCATTGCCTAAATGAGCATCTCCGTACTTGTGGGGGAAGGTGGTGCAGTGCTGTTCACCTGCAGACCCAGTCCATGTAGTGGTGGTAACCACTGAGCCAAGCTTGTTTAAATAACTGTCCCTGTGGCATGGCCTGTCTTTAATGAATTATTGTGACAGTCACACGCAGACCCCAAAACCATGCCAGTGGACACAGGCCAGAAAGGCCTCTAGGTTAAGCATCTCAGAGCAGAAGTTTAGCCTGTCTGTGCAATGGCAGGGGAGATACAAGTTGTGGAGAAAATAAAGACACCAAGAAGCTGTTAGGTGTCCATTAACTAACTCCCAAGAGGAGACCTGACTATATTCAGGCCAATTGCTTTAAATGATGAGCCAGTCATGCCATGCAAAGAATGAGCTGCTAACTACCCCACGACCACACTCATCAAGTGGTCATTCACATTTGCTACCTTCTCCATATTTTTCAGTACAGTTTTTACAGTTTATTTCTCTGTTTCCAAATACATATTTTAGGATTCTATATACCAAAGCTCAGAACAAGAAATTGTTTTTCACAGTGTTACACAAAAATCACAACAGTAGCTGTGCATTTTATGACTCCTCCATAGTTTTTTGAAGAGGAAAATTAGCTGTGCATTCTTGTACAACCTGACTATAATGATGATGCCGTGTGTATGAATGATGAAAGAAAATGATTTGGCAAGGAATTAAAAAAAATATAAAGATGAAAAGTACATTAAAATTTCCTTTCTAATCTTGAGAAGATATATAAACCTTGCAATATTAAGATGATTGCTTTGGGTTACTAGAATTTGAATATCATTTGATCTCCATTTAAAATATCTGCATATTTTTGTATGACAAGCTTTGATAGCAAAGTCAGTGATAATGAGAGTTTGATGTTTTACTTATGGACAATTTTGCTCATAGCTCAGTGATACTGCTGTGAGATATCTTGTGATAATTTGTCTGAGAAGGAATTACCCTACAACATTTAATCATTACTTCTTTGGTGTGTGGTTTGGCTAACATGCTTAAAATACCAGATTCAAATTACTTAGCCTTGATACAGAATTATCTCTTCCTTTAAGACATATTGATTTTTGCCACAGCAAAAAGAGCTTGCACTCCATAATGCAAATAAGTAGAACATGAAGATTTATACCTGTCCAGAGATATGCTAAAGTTCTCTAGAAATTCAGGACAAATAGCATACATAACACCAAGAAATACTAATTAGACTGAGCATTTTGCATACTTGCTGGAAAAAATATAAAAAGCAAGATGACATGTCATGAAGGTACAACATATGGTACAAGGCCAGCTGCAGGAAATGCACTGTGTAATTACTGTGGGCTGAAATTCCACATCTAAAACACACGATTTTAAAATCTGCTTTACAGCATCATTTAACAGCTAAGGTGATCACAGCAACCTTGAAATGGGAGGGTGGCAGACAAGGTAACAGGAGCACAGAAAACACATTGACCTTTTTTTTTAATTGATATGGGAAGAAAGGAAGAAAGAAAGGAAGAAAGAAAGAAAAAGAGAGAACGAGAAAGAAAGAGAAAGAATTGATATGGAAAGAAACAATTACTGAGCAGTACACACAACCCGTTTCAAGGTAGAAGTAAGGTAGCATTATGGTGTCGTATTTTTTTTTAAATTAGAGGGAGAAAAAAGTCGGTTTGTTTAGCCACAGATAGCCAGGGTCAAAACGAGCCCTCAGGAGAAAAAGCCACATTAATTGTTTCAACTGGTATTCACCACGGAGAATGGGTCTGGCCCAACAGTCTCTCACTACAGATAGAGAGAATCTAGAGTTTTCCTGTCAATTTAGAAGTAAATTGTAAAAAGAATGTTTTAGAAGACATTGTTAAAACCAATGGTAATTTAAAAAAAAAAAAAAAAAAGAAGCCGTGATCAAAAGGACTCTTAATATGTTACTTAAACATAGTTTAGTAGGCACAGAAGATAATTAGCATGGTGCTAGTCCTTAAAGAAATGTGTGGAGAAATATCCTTGGAGACACACACCAGAACACCTGGCACCTGTACCCTACAAATTTATAACTGTTACAAAATAGTAGAACTGAACATTAACCATTATAAAATAATGGAAGCAAATATTTACTGTGTATACATTTGACTTCCTTTTGGAGCAGAAAGGATTTTTTTTTGCAGGTAATGCCTCATGAACCTTCTAGAACTCTTTTATGGATCGGAAAGGTTGTTCATATGTAGATTCATATTAAGAATCTGAATCTGAAGAAAAGGGCTTTGACATGTTTTTTTTGATGAATAGTCCACCCAAGTTTTCACAGGACAAAAGCGCTTTTTTCGAGTGGAAAAGCAACTAACTAACAGATAAGCAGCAAGTAGTAACAATCTTTCACCTAAAGATTGCTAGCAAGAATGACGGACCACCGCAAGCTTCTCTAGTATTCACTCATGGTGACCAGCTTGCTGTTAAATGATCAGGTGTGGGGATAAATTGTGAGCTGGCAAAGTTTGCAGATTGCACATAGTTATTAGGACAGATCAGTCATAAGATGATGGCATAGGCTTTCAGAAAGATGTTTTTTGTTGAAAAACAAGATGATAAAAGGGCGGATTAGATTTAATGCTAGAAAGTATGAAATAATGCACATAGGAAAAAACAGCTATTGTTATAAGCTTGCAACAGTATCTAAATTAGCCCTCTAGAAAGATTCTTTTGAAAGCATTGTTTCACTAGGGGTTAGTCCCCTGATGCTAATGTTAGAAATTATTACTCTCTTCTACTTATTTCGTGTAAGAGAAAGCAGGGGATGATTTCCAGGCAGAGCTATTAGCTTTGTCAGTAACTTTACTGTGAGGGCCCTCAAATATTCACAAATAAATAAAGAATATTAAGAAAAAAAAAAAAAAGCTGCTGATGTTACTTGAAAGTCATGGTTTATCCATGCCTTGAATATTGCATGGGAACCTGGTCACCCGTTGTCAGAGAAGTAGCAATAAAAGATAGAAGATAGATTGAGAATGTTGTCAAAGTTGAACAGATGTATAGAATTGCTTCTGTCTGAGGAAAAATTAAGTGGGGGACTTAATCTCAGATAATACCAGGTCCCACATGACTGTGGAGGGTCTGGTAGAAGTGCCAAAATGCAGAAATGGCACAGAGAAGGTGATTAAAGCATCATTTCCCATCGTGCAAGAAATTGATAAGATCAGGTAAAAAATTATAACTAAAAGAAATGTAAACTACCTCTCCAAAAAGTATATAATCAAATTAAGGTGTCCCTTGTAATGTATTTGTTAAAAGCATAAGTGAATTAAAGAAGAGCTTGGGCAGCTTCACAGATCATAGTCCATCACTGGCTCAACTTCCAGTTTGACAAGTTCCTAAATCACTGAGAGAAGCTGAGAAGATACATCAGCAGAAAGGTCACACTGTCCTTGCCCTATTTGTCATGCTCCTAGGCCCTGACTGCTGGCTACTGTCACAGCCACTGTGGTGGGGCAGATGAAGTGGTGTCTTAAGCCAGGTAAGTGAATGATTTTAAAATACATCCCTGGTGGTGAAGAAAACAATTAAAGAGACCTTATTCTGCTGGTATTCTGGCAGTCTGACTCATTTTTTATCTAATGCAATCTTAATGCCAATTAATCATAAGGGTTTCTGAACAAATATTTGCATTTTAATAGGAATGACAGAAATTTTTATGTTGAACATGTTCTTGATTCTTCCTGTGCTCAGAGGAGCTGACTCACCAGCTGATGCTAATATTCAGTTTGTACTAATATGTTCAAAATATAAGGGTGTAAAATTACTCACATTGCCACTTCATTAATTTACATACTAAATGTTCCTCATTTTACTGCTGTGAGTGAAAAATACAGAAAATGACAAATAACAGAGAAGAGGTGGTGAAATTTTCTGTTCCTCTATCTAAACCCACATAGGCATAGGGACGAGAAGGTGTTGCTTTCATAGCAGATATTTTAAGTGTAGGTATTAAGCCAATAGCAAAGATTTTGTTCGCACATTTTAAATATTTGTCTTTGAAATCACTGAAAGTTTTGGTGTTGAGAAGGAAGTGCAGCTTTCCACAAAGCAGCATTTGTTTGCATTTGCCTGGTAAATCCAGTCCTAATAGATCTAGATGTCGTGAAATCAAAAGCTGTGGTAATGCCCTCTGCCAGTGCCATGCTAGAAAATGACTTGCTTAGTCACTGACCTTTGGAGAGGCAGAGCACGAGCACGAGCTGTCTCCTGGGAAAGTCACAAACCTAGAAAAGCCTGTTGTTTCTTAGCGTATCTCTTAATGAAGGAACCTCCCTTGTGCTTCCTTACATACACACCCAGTGTTGTCTAGGATGGCATCATGAGATCAAAGCATCTAATGAGACTCTATCACATCAGGGACCAAGAAAAGCACCAAACACGTCCAGAAGTAGCCATGCTTTGGGGTAAGTGAATGGTGTCTCACTAAGGGGGAAGCTTCACTGGATGTGTGATTGCTGTGTACTCTAACCATCAGTAGGATAAAGAGAGTTTCTCCTTCTAAAGTGGGGACCTTCAGACTTTGCACTGGGCTGAATAACTTTGCAAGGTTCACAGGCTGTGCAGAATTACACCCCAAAGGAGGAATGATAGACATGTACACACTTATATGCCCTCTTGGTCAGAAGGAATGGTTGACGCCATCAAATTGCCTGTAGAATGACAGGGCACCCTGATGACTTCCATTCTAAAAAATGGCCGGGGAATTCTGTTGCTGGGTAGATTAGGGAATGGCCTATTCTCAGGAAATAGAAAAATCACAAGGAAATCTGAAAAATATAGTCCTTCTGAGAGAGGTGAGATGATGATTCCCAAGATGAAGACCCTGTGGCAGAGGGAGATAACTATCTCATGCATACTTGCTTGAGTAGAGGTGTGTTTGCTCCTTTCAGATTCCCTCTCTTTCCATATCTACATTTTCTGCCTGTGACAGGTCACTGAGTGCAGGGTGGCAGCTAAGGACAATAATGCAGGAGGGGCTTGGGAGAATTTTGTCTTCTTTCTGGGCCCTTGCCATAGTATGCCATGCCAAAGAAGAGAACAGAAACCACCTGATAGAAAACTCATGCTAGGATTGCTACCAGCACCCCTGGAGGAGTGAGAGGGTGAGAAGAGAAGCTCATGTACCCTCAGATCATTATGAATTCTGCAGGTTTTCTTTGTATTTTATATTTCCTTATATAACCTTTTGTATGACTTTTATGGTTTTGGAGCCTACATTGGGTTGACTAAGGGCTGTGATTTTATAATTCTAAGCAACTTTGAATAGTTTCCACAAACTACTATGAAAGATACTACTGTTAGTAATATAGCATGTGCGACATACATATTGTAGAAGCAGACAAAATCGGCATCTGCTTACTATGAGAAACCTAGGCAAAGACCTTCGATACCAGAAAACGCCTCAGTTTTAGTGTGACCTGAAGAAAGAATCTTATGTCTTGATCTCCAAACCACAGCTCCTGGCTCTCATGAGATGGCTTTCATGTTAATTGTCTCCTGAAGGTTATTTCTCAGGCTCTTAGTACTTCTGTTGGCTTACTTGGCTTGTTACTCAAGCCTGGCATTGTCTTTTGGTTATTCCTGGTATTCATCTTCTTACTGCTTATCTTGGCCTGTCTGTTTCTCATCCTCCCGCAACAGAGTTGGCATTACTACCTTCCCAAGCTCTTCTCTTAGAAGATCTGACAAATTTTTTCATCTCCCAAGGCATATCTATTAATTCCCCTACCTGTTTCCTTATCTCTACTAAGTTTCTCACCTGCTCATTTCCCCAGAGCTGTTACAGCACAGCTCTTACTTATTCCATTACATTTCTCTCTTCCCTCGCCATACTTCTTTGTTTACTTTTTCATGTGTTCCATCTGCCCATGGATTTAATCTCTCATGATCTACTTCTTTCCTCTCCCAGCTGATATGGTTATAGTAGAGTTGCTATGAAGAACCCTTCTTTCCCAATTCTAGTCTGTCACAGCAACTAGTGTGGTAACAGGGATGGACTACACAGGTACTTAAAAGGTCTGCCATGGTCAGACAGTTCATGGTGCATCCAGCACCATGGATGGGCAAGTAGAACACCCCAAATTTGGGCTGTAAATATCAGTAGGACAGGAAGTAGGAAGTAGGACTGCGTTTATGGCTATAGTTTTGCACATGGACTTTTTAAATATGAAAGAAAGATGTACGAAAGTGGATGACTGTATTTGCGTCAATGACAAAAGAAATCTCTAGCAAGGATTTCACATCTCTCAGACAGCCTGTCCCAAAATACACATCACCCTGTGCCCAGGCCTGCACTTTCTTTTGTGATTTCACTGATGCCCTTTGATAGCTCCAGAGAGTCAGGTGACTTCAGAGCTGGGTTCCTCTTGAGTGTTGCAGGAACATGTGCCCTCTGTAGCTTTGCCAGACCTGCTGGTGGTGTTTCCTCTTCTGTCTCGAGAGCTGTTATCCATTCACTAATCACACCAGCATCACTAGCACCGGGCTCACTTACTCTGCAGAAACCCCATCTATGGGCTGTAAGTCTGAGCAGTGCAAGAGCCTCCCCAGGCTGGCAGGCATCCCTGTAAGTCAACAACATGCAAGTGCAAAGAGCTTGACTTCAGTCTTTGCCTGGGGCCTCTGTGAACTTTGCACCTTCCCTCTGTAGCACTGCAAACTCATGTTGTTCAGAAGAGTTTGTGTACTGATTTATTCCTGCTTGCTGCACTGAGATGAAAAAACTCTTTACTTTCTTTTTCTTTTCATTCTGCATTGTGATTCTGTGCTCAGCAATTGTTTATTACTCAATACAGTCTGTATTGAGGGTAAAAGGTATATGCCATGAACAAAGGTTGTTAGATTTAACTAGCTTCTTTTCAGACAAGAGAAAAGATTTTCTGCATCATATATTTTCACTGTAGCATGCACTGAGTCCTCATCAGAGTTTATCATGTTCAGATAACTAACACTTGGAATGTACGTGGGTTGTAACTTTAATTTGCTTATTAATGAAAAAGGAGCATCACATCAATGGCATTCTTGCAGATTAATCCCTCTGCTATGATGAAGGAATTTATCTTCATATTCTAAGAATGCAATTGTCCTGAGTCAAGTTATACTAATCAGAAACTATAAACAGTCCAGCTCTGATGAGCAATACCAAGTGAGGGGAATGCAGGTAATAAAAAGAATGTGGCTTTGCAAGTGAAACCCCTGAAAATACACAAGGGCTTCTGTGCAGCATACTCCTGGTGCTCATAAAAATAAATAACTATAAATGAGAGTGTTATATTTTTAACATGTAGGAGTTGCAAAGTACAGTGACTCAGAGGTACAATTAACAAATTTTATTATTGGAGACAGAAATAGCATGCAATTATCCAGCAATAAGAAAAACATTTGAAATCAACCTTTTCTTGGTGATCTCCTACACCTTGTCATTTCTTGCTTTGAGCCATGTCAGAAACCTCTTACTAAATAAACCTCTTCTGGAAGAGCAAGCCTTTTATCTGAACAGGAGATCTCCTAAATTAGAGGCAGAGCAATAAATTTCCACTTGGAGGCTTTTGCTCCACCTTTTCTCTGATAGTAAGAGAAAGTAAGCAAAGTCATCACTGAGAAAGAAGCAGAAATGAAACCAGATGGTTGGAGATGTCTCCCGTACATTGTGGTAACGTTAGGACTACTTTTACAGCCAAGTGTTAGCTGCACCTTGCATCAAGGTGCAAGTATGCACCTTGATGTTGTGTTTTGTAATTCTGTTTCTTTGGCAAGGGTAGGTGGACAAGAAAAGAAAGCATAAGGTCAGAGCAAAGCCACTCAGCATTTTACTCTAGAAGGTTTTGGAGAATTTTTCAAGGTCCCCAAAACATTTTAAAAGCCTGCTCTTTCAGCAAATATCCAAGTTACAGAAGCCATGAAGGTATGGTAATTCACTGAGTTCCTTCACGTGAAATGTAGGGAGTTTCTGTCCTTTAACAGCATTTTCAGTTGGGATAGGATGGTGAGATTGAGAAAAAAAAAAGGATCTGCAAATATATTGTTCAGAGCTTACAAAGTCCTCAAAATTTTGAGTAAAACTGAAAGAAAATTAATTATCTGTCTTTTGTATCTAAAGTGCTTCTACCTGTTCTACATATGCATCCTAGAAAATCACAAGTGGTGGGTTAAAATTTTTAGTGTTTTGTAATAAAACATTATCTTAGGCCATTGTTGAACAATTCAGAAAAATTAAACTTTTTTATGCCTTGAGGCCTAATTTTCTTCACTCACAAACATAAATTGGTTGTCTTGACCGATAATATTAAGCAGACAGAAAGGGCAGCATAATTCAGGATGACATGCAAAACAAATTCCTCAAGTCTATCCATTTCACAGTCCTCAGCTTTGCAGAGGCTGTGGCTGAACCAGCATCTTGCTCTCCCTCCTTCAGCCACCCTTTGCCATAGGGTATGTGGATGGGGAACTGCTCTGACCCCTCTCTTTCCCTTGGGTCTCTGATCACCTGCAGGGCCAGGGCAGGGATTGTCCCCCTGTACTGGGCACTGCTGAGGCCACACCTCGAGTGCTGTGTCCAGTTCTGGGCCCCTCACTGCAAGAAAGACACTGAGGGGCTGGAGGGAGTCCAGAGAAGGGCAACGGAGCTGGGGAAGGGTCTGGAGCACAAGTGCTGTGAGGAGCAGCTGAGGGAGCTGGGGGTGTTCAGCCTGGAGAAAAGGAGGCTCAGGGGAGACCTTACCATTCTCTACAACTGCCTGAAAGGAGGCTGTGGCCAGGTGGGGGTCAGTCTCTTCTCCTGAGTAACAAGTGACAGGACAAGAGGAAATAGCCTCAAGTTGTGTCAAGGGAGGTTCAGATTGGACATTAGGAAGAATTTCTTTATGGGAAGGGTTGTCAAGCATTGGAACAGACAGCCCGGTGAAGGGGTGGAGTCACCATGCTCGGAAGTGTTCAGAAAGCTTGTGGCACTTGAGGACATGGTTTCAAGGTGAATGTGGTGTTGCTATGCTAATGGTTGGGCTTGATGATATTAAAGGTCTCTTCCAACCTTAAGGATTCTACAATATGCAGGAAGACACAGCTGTCCTCTCCTTCTTGGAGATAAGGAATTTCTCAAACACACACATCCAAAACATGTTTTAGATCCCAGAAGTAAACTCTAATGTAACACTACAGGGTTCACAGGGGAGTGATTTTGAAGGACTTCCAAGCGAGCAGTGTTGTCAGTTTGAGTTTGGTTTTTTTTGAACTCCTGACTGGAATGTCTAGACCAGGTTTCTACACTTTCCCATGACCATAAAATTATCTCACCAAAATGCTGTACAAACACAGGGCTCTCTTTCATCTGCAAAGAGGAGTCAGGACTGCTGAACTTCTGTCCACAACTTCTGAATCTCCACTTGCACTGAACTGCGTGATTTTTTGCTGGTGAGTACTGCACTTGGCAGAAGTACATAGAGGAAATATATCCCTGAACCTGTCTTTGAACCGAGTGTCTTCCTGCAGTTTACAATGAGCCATTGGTTCTCAGAGTCTGGACTAAGGTGCTGCAGTGCTTTGAGACATGGTGTGAGCTTTGAGGCAGGGTCAGTGCAGGAGGCATCCAACAGTGATCTAAACTCTGATGGGGAGCAGTAAGAGGTACAGAAGGCTCACTGTGTCAGTTAAAGGTAGTGGTTATGTATGTGACAGCATAACACCAATGTGGTTTATGAAGGGAAGAAAAATAGCTTTATAGTTTGGACAGCAGAAAGTATCAGTCTACAAGATAACTGCTTTTGCCTTCTTGTAAATCTTGTCTCTGTTTTGGAGTTAGTAATATTATTGCAACTTTTTCTTAATGCATAGTTCACCATCTCCTGCAGTCTTAGGAAGAGCTCTCTGAGCACAGGAAATATTTGGTGCATTTGTTCTCATGAAGAGCATGCTGTTGGTTTATTTTTCTGTTTTGAAGGGTTTTGAGATATCAACCTGGTAAATTCTGCAATTCTTTTTTCAAGAAATTTTTTTTTGAAAATTAATAATTCAACACACTGGAAAGCAGGGCTGCCAAGACTGACATGAGCTGCAATTTAGCTGCTTGAGCACAGTTTACAGATTGTCTGCAGTGGTGCAGGACCCATTTCGGGCTCAGAGATCTCTCTCGGAGCCCAGGTCAAGAGACAGTTTATGCCCAGTATAATAACTAGCACTAATATGAGTTTGCTATACAGAGACATCAGTCTTGACACATAACCTGCGGTGGGGAGGATGGGCTGCTCTAAGCTGAGTTTGACAATGTAATATGCTCTCATGTAGGTGGTGAAGAATATGTTCAGCCAGTAAAAATAGCCATGCAGACCTTGAAAAGACAATGTAAATTCACAAGGTAAGTGAGAGAGCAGTTGTGCTGAGGTACTGGAGTTGTGACATCTGCTTAGAGTTTTTTCCTGTGCTTCATTACTCATGATCCTCCATCGAAATTAGGAGTGTGCATAGTGAGGCTGTGAAAGGGGAGATGAGCAATCCCATCTTCCTGAGAGAGGTGCTTGGTGAATGGGTCCTCAACAGAGGGCTCTCACAGTTACTGTCCAGCACCACACTTGCTCTGTGTGTTCTCTGAACCTGCTCTAACTCCCTAGAAAACAGGTATGGCATTGTCTTGTCTTGCAATGCATGGGTTCCCAGCAGAGGGCTACAGGAATCTGGACAGCAGTAAAGCAGAGTGTATTCTATAAACCATTGCGTGAGAAGTGCAAAGGGATTGCTCATGTACAGAAAAATCCCAAGCACCCCAAGGAAGCTTCTCCAGCAACATTCAAAGACTTGGTTTACAAGCTTATGTGTCATTATGTGCAGCAGCAGCAGCCACCTGCCATTATTTATTTTTGTTGCATATGTGTGAGGAAAAGCTCAATACCTTTTGGATATTGTGGTTTACACCAGCATTATTCATGTCTTTTCCCAGGCCTCTGTAAGCTGGGAAAGTCACCTTGTGTTCAACCAATACTGGGTGTATCCCTCTTTGGCTATTGTCAAGGAGCCAGCATTTCATCTCTCAGCAGGCACATTGCAGTCACATAATGGAGGCAGGAACTCAGCTGAAATAAAGCAATGCTGAGAGCTTGTCAGAAATGTAAATGACATTGCACCTATTGTCAGCGATGTATCCTCCATTGTTCTCACAGTTGTTTCCCAGCTGAAAAAATGCTGGGAAGCCTGCATGATGAAATCAGAGCCTGTTTACTGTAACATGCTCTGTCAGGAACAGCTAACTGATCTCATGCTGCAAGTAGCATACTTCTGTGGAAAGGAAAACGGAGTACTGAAACCCAGTGTTCACAGTGCTGCAAAGCTGCAGTCTCAGAGTTTCCTCTGGCTGTGTCCGTATTGCAGGGAAGGTGGAAAATGAATTTACCTTAATCAGGGGGGAAAGGTGGTTCCTGCTGACCTGTGCTGGAAGTAAAGCTAGAAGGATCTCACAAGGTTTGTTCCAGAAGAGGAAGGATTGCTCTGCAGGGGAAAGAGAAAGAACAGGAATTTAGATGAGAGACAAGCAAAGAAAAACTCTAACCCCAGGAAGTTCTCAAGGGATTTCTGTACACGGTTTGTTTAGCTGTCCTTAAATAATGGAAACCTGAGAAATGGTGGTTTTAGAAACTGAAAATAAACATACAGCATGTCAACAGAGGAGTTACAAAGAGAGACAAGGTAAAATAATTTTCCAGTTCCTCTTCTTCCTCATAATCACACAACATGAAAAATAATGCCACAGTTGTTTTTTTACTCTTTCCCCTCAAAGTTTCTTTGATACCTTCTCTGTACTGGTGGCTATTTCAGTATATCTCAGAAAATTTAGTTCCATCTATCTCATTAGGACAACAGCAGTGGCAAAGTCAGATACAGGTAATGACACCATGTATGTACATCACAGAAGTACTGCTCATCACTTTTTAGAGGATTTTCCCATGAGGTAATGGCATGAGTCAGCATGGAGGCTGTACAGCACAGACACAATGAAACAGGTAATTTGAACAGAGATAAGTGTGATTTGTGTTGTGCCTGTTGCCTTTGACCAGTGCTCTGATAATACCAAGTCTTTTTTTTTTTTTTTTTTCCCCACCAGTTACGCTTGCAATAATGGTGAAACTGTAGGGATACATTTCTGTATACGCACATCCCTGGAAGAAACTTCAAGGAATAAGCTAAGAAAATTAGTTACTTATTGGTACCTGCCAGACAGTGAGTGCATGAAGTCAAATTTGGTCTGAGGACAACTTTTAGTAACTTAGTAGAGGTGACATATTTGTTCCTGGTTTGGTAGAAGTTGGCCTGTATTTATGAAAATTTTTTTTTTGCAAGAAGAATTATTTTTTCCCAATCAGAAATACCTCCTTAATCTAATAATAAAAACATATAAGTATGCAAATATACTACGTGTATCAGTTAGGTCTTCTTCCCTCTCAGTTTAACTGCCTTTTACCTTGCTGGGTGTAAATGAAACCACTCTCCTCTGAGACCCTCTCCATTTTGGTTTCCTTGGAGGCAGGGGAACAAAATGCAAGTCTTGCATTCACATCAGCTTGTTACTGATCTTGAACCCTCACCTTCCTCCTCCTATAGCACCACAATAAAATATAGCAATGATTTATTTCATAGTAGAACTTCCATGACCTTCATCTTAAGCCTGAATGATGGTGACACCATACAGACATGTACTTTATTTATTCACATAAACCTTGATGTGGATTACTTTGTGATATCATGACATTAATTTTTTTTTGTGTAGAGCCCATTCTTCTACTCATTTTTAGAACTCTGCTCTATCACTTGAGTTCTAGAATTAGTCACCTGTCTGTAATTTTGCATTTTAAACCTATCATCAGAGAACAGCTTAGCAATACCTGTTGCAGATATCTTTCTACCTCCATCTCACCTGCCTTTAATCCACTGAGTGGGTGTTTATCTTTGATTGTAAGAAAGTTCTCAGATGGATCACCTTTCATTTCCAAATACCTGGAAGGTAACTTCCAGCCATTTGACCATTTTACCTATCCTGCCCAAATTTAAGGCAAGGTAAAAAGGAGATCCTGCAGTGTTCCCTTATGATAATAGGATTTTTGGGGCATTTATTGACCTGGTAATATTGCGTAAGGAATTTTATGAGTGGATTTTCTTTTCATTTGTCTGGATAAAATTGCCAGGTTAGAAAACTATAAACTCAAGAAAATGTGACAGTTTATTTCAATGTTTGAGCTAAGAAAGAATTCTCCAATCTCTTGAGGAACTATTAATAAGTCAAATTGCTTAAGACCTTACTAAACCTGACTTTTTCCACATAAAAAAAAAAAAAATCATAATTTTATTGGTTATTTGACCATTATGTTGTGATTAGAACTTTTGGTATATAATGGATGGAAGAAAGGAGGGAAATGACCACACAGAAGCACAGTAACGTGTGAGTACACAATAGCACTAAACACTTTTGGTTAAATGTGTCTAGGTTTGGATTCACATCCTTGGACAGCCCCAAACACATAGTCCTCTTAATTCTGGTCAAAAGGATCTTGTTTCTCTAAACTGAAAGGAAATGAATACTGTTTATTGAACACATATGGAGTTTTGTTATATGAACTAGTGTAGAAAGGAAAAGACAAAAAGGCTATTGAATTAATGTAGAATGACTGTAAGTATTACACAAACAACAAACATCACTATTGTGTTCTCCCATCAAATTTAGCCCACCCCCCCTTGATTATGGAGCTGTAGTTTAGGTGGTGCTGAGACCTTCTATTCAGCTCTGAGCTGCCTTTTTGCAGCGTTGTAGAGCCTGCTTTATTCCACAGTCAAGACAAAATGTGACAGAAAAACTACATTGGGCCGACCACAACTGCCAACAGGTAGGTTCATGATTCAAATGTTTAAAATCCTTGTATTTAAAAATAAACAAACAACTCACAGAGAGCAGGAGGGAAGAGTGCATTAAAATTTACTTACTGTGAACATGCCATTCAGCCTCCTGTTAAAGCCTGCGTGTTGGGATTTGTTCATCTCCAGTTGCTGTGCAGTGTTTTCTTCAGACTGGCAGATGAGGCATTTTTTTCATGCCATTGTGTCTGGATCCCATGTAGAAACGTGATTATGTCAAAAAATCTGATCAGTAAAGCAAAAATCCTCTTGAATCTGAAAAAACAGAGACATGGGTATCTGATTGCATCTTGAGGCACAAGAGTCATCAGGGGACTCTTTGAGCCCAGACACAACATGGGATACGTAAGGAATTGCACAAACTCGTGAATTTTGGACTTTGTACTCAGTCCACTGACACTGGAATAATTTACTAGCCAGAATTAAGGTTCACTCCCTTACTTTGTGGTGAGCAGTTCTGTGCTGTGAGGGGAAACTTTCTCCTCCCCTAATGGCACCTGTGCCTCATCTCTCTTGGCCCTATGGAATGCATCCCTTTCCTGCTTCCCTGCTCTTGCTGCTGTCCAGAGGGAGCATACCCTCTCCTTCCCTGTTCCCAACTGCTCACCCTTTTCCCCTCACAGCAGGAGTGGGGCCTATGCTGCCATTTAAGAGGAGAACCAGCTCAGGACAGCATGGCACAGGGCATCTTGAACTGTGTCGGCACCAGTGCTGGTGTTCGGGAGTACAGGTAGCTCGAGGGGCAGCAGGGAGAGGAGCAGTGCCCTTGGCTGCACCTGGGGGAGCAGGACACATGCAGGTGGTCCCAGAGTCAGCTACACTGAGCAGATGGCAGTGTTCCTTTCCTGGAGAGGCACTGGATAGTGAGAAGAGCCACACGGAAAATTTGCAAAGATATAGAGCAGTGCTCTTGCAAAAAGCTTGTGGGCAAGGTGTTGTCATTTGCTTGGGCCCTGCACTGCACTATAGGATCTGCCTCACATTTTCCATTAAAAGTAATCAATCTAAGGAATTCGTCAGTGGTGCTTACCTTATTAGGAAAAGGACAGAGCAAACCTCAAATCAATGTCATCCTTTGTTTTACTGCTTCTATACCTGTGGTACAAAAACCATCAAAAAGTGGTCCATAGACTGCTTTTGAAATATATAAATAAAACACCACACTTGGGCTTCATATTTTAATTTATTGCACTTATTTTATTGCTTTCATTTTATTTGCTGCTTGTATATAAAGAAGGGAAAGAAAGAAAAAATGAATGTGATATTAGAATATGTCTGTACACTTTTTAATTTCTTTTTACATAAGACATTAAATGAATAAAATAAGGTCAGATAAAGTCAACAAAATTCAAACGTAACCCTAATTTTTGTTAGCAACATAGACGGCTTTTCTTTTATGCCAACAGATTTTTCTCCTTAGAAAAATAAACATTCTTTAAATCATTGCAAGGCGTGGATAAGGGGATTTCCTCTGGGATAGTGGCAGAAACTATTTAAAAGTTCAAGGGAAGAAGTTCCTACAGCTTTCCTGGTGAGACAGTCCTGAAGCTCATTAGTGCTCATTGAGTCTTTCCTGCTCTTTAGGCCCACCCTTCCTTTATTTTCTTATAGTGAGCTATTAATTTGTAACAGTAGAATCTAACAGGAACCAGTCATGTTTGCAGCAAGTCAAAACCCTATATAATATTGCAAACTCCTACTAATGTTTTCTGCTATAACATCCAATAATTCTTGCTGACTGAATTACATTTTTATCCTGCTCCATATGGCAGTGCTTTCTTAGGGAAATGAAGTTGCTTTACTTGGCTTGAAATATGAGTAAAACCTAACAGAAACCTTTCCCTGAACCTTTTTTCTCCATCTAAGCCTACTTGTGTTTGTAGTAATTCTGTATAAAGGTCACTTCCAATTTTCTTCACCCTGAAGGCTTCCCAGTAAAACCTCAGAAGATGTCCTGACAAGCTCTGCCTGACATCTTCGCCTCCAGTTTCGCAGTGATGATGACACCACCATGCTTGCCTTCCTGGGAACCTGGCAGAAGAACCTGACTGTGCACAAAGTGAGTCTTCACTCATTAAAACATACAGAGACATTGTACAAAGAAGCCTTTTGCACTTATCTCCAGGTAATATTTTAAAGAACAGAAAAAGGGTGAGAAGACAGGAGAAGACCTTTAATGCATTGTCTTTTATAATCATGATTTCCGTAGGACATTGAGCATAGCAAATCCCAAGTTTCTAAGGATCTTGGACTGTTTAATGAGACATGCATGTGTACCATCATCTGCTAACTGCACGGAAGTTGGAGACCCAATTAGTGCAGGCATACAGAATTTGTGAGCTGTGGTGCTGTGAAGTGCAGTCCTACAGTAACCTCAGTGACAGGGGTCACAAAATGCTGGCACTGCTGCCGGGAATGAAAGTCATCTGACTTAAGTGGAAATGCACTGACCTGTTTCCCAAGCCAGTTTGGCCTGGAGCTGGGTTCCTTTGCAGAGTGCACAAACCAGTTTGCACTGTGCGAACCATCCCTTGGGAGCAGACGGGCCCTTGCCATGCTGACCCCTGGTCCCCGTGTCTGTGTCCCCGCCACCACTCTTGCTCACCTCCATCCAGCCTCTGGCACTGAAATACCTGTCCCACAGTCGTTTTTTCATATTCTGTTTAACTCATTTTTTCGACAGAGCACCTCTCTAAGTCAGATTAATGAAAGGAAACAGTTTGCAGTTGGCCAGTGTTTGGCACATACTGAATGCTGTCTTGAACAGTTCCCATAATATTAAAGTATAGTGTCTTTGTCCTCAGGGCATTCGCTATTATCAGATGTTTCTCCCTCTTCCTGCTGTGTGAAGCTCAAAATTGCAACATATGCTGCAAAACACATACCTCTGTTTCTTAACTCCTGCACCCACATTTTCACCTGATATTTATCAGCATAGCTAAAATCAGTCTAGGGCAGATATTCAGCTCTTCTGAAGATACTCTGCCACACACCTGGGTCTGCCTGGTTGATTGCTCCTAAAGCTCTTGCAACAGAATAGATTTCCCTGCAACCCTTCCTTCATCTCCTCAAGTATGCAAAGCAATGCTTATATCTTCAGAATCAGGGATTTAGCAGCTGGGGCAAAATCTGCCTAACGACAAGGTGAAGTGGATTTTGTGCACTGAAAGTACCTGAGCAGCAGGCAGTGAGACATCTAAGACAGTGTGCCCACATGGTCTTTGGGACCACAGATGGTCTCTGGGGTGCCCTGCCCATGGAAGGGTCACTGCTGCTACCAGCTCACCACTGCTCTTCTGCCCTATGTTGCTGCACAGTACAGTGGCCTGCTGCTCCCTTGCCTTCCACAGTGTCCAGGAAAACCAGGTGGGACATTAGGAGCAGCAGGCACTGCTGCCAGGCCCATCTACCCACATATAAACCCCTCCACCAGCAGAAGACTGGAGGGAGGAACACTGGGCAGGGTGATTGTGAGCCTCAGGAGGCAGTCATGTCTCCCACTGGTACACCAGGATCTGGCAGCATGAGTGATGGCCCTAAAAATCCTCTTAATTGGCTTTTTTTAAAGACCAGTTCTCTGCAAAAATTCCAGCGTGGAGAAAGGAAAATCAGTGTGGATCTGTGGTTGAGTTAGGGTCAGTGAGTTGTTTCAAATATGTCCTGTGCCTGAGAGCAGTCACATTTCATCACTTTTATTTTTTTAAACCTCAGATGAACACTGAATTTTCACGTTTTCTCCTATTTTACCTTTGAGAACTAGAGATTTCCAAAGATATGATTTCTCCTTCTCTGTAGGTGGTCATGAGCTATTTCAATCTAGGAAGAAAAAAAATCCTTTGAGCAAAGCAATGATAAATCATTTTTGATGTCTTTTTTTTTTAGTGGGTATCTAAAGGCAGTTCCTAACTGTGGTCCCCTTAATATCTGGAAAAGTAATTGCTCCTTAATCCAGGTACTTGGAAATAGCAAATGATATTTTCGCTGTTTATTTTTTCCCTTTTGAAGGGTATTGACAGCTTTCTGTTGCTAAATAAGAGGTGTTTCCGTTCAGCATACTGAAAGTGGGGCATTGCACCAATCTGTACTTATAATAAAACGGAACAGTGCAAACCAGATTTTAGCAACTCCTGTAATTGCTGTAAGTATTGCATTTTGCAAAGCAGTGATTTTGTTGGTACAGTAACACTTCATTGTATTTTAAACAAAGTCTGTAGGGTGACATGAGGACAGATAAAATAACACTTTATCTCTGCATAGAGGGCCCACAGAACACCTATACAACTGAAGCTCCTTAAGACTCAAGGAAATTAAAGCCAAGTTTCTATCCTGAAGGGAATCCTGGAGTAAAATATTAATTTGTGAGTTTTATTGTAAATACATTGATATTTATATAGGAGTCCATGTTTTTTCAATGGTGCTTTATTTGAAGTAATGGGAATATTGGAAAAGCACTGCTACAAGGTCTAGACAGAATTACAATAAATTTTTCTGAACTGTGCTCACACATCCTTCACATTAATTTCCAAGGAATGTGAGGACCGCTGAGTGTATTTCATAAACCTTCACTGAAGCAGTAGGAATTGATCTCCTTCCAAGTCGGGGAGGGCCAAAGTCTAACTCATGACTGATTGTAGGCAGTTCCTGCCAGGGCAGATGCAGCTGAGCCTCCTCCTCCCTGAGGTGCAGGTAACTGGGGCAATGGGAGGCAATGCACCCTGAGCACATTTGGGGATGAGAATCAGCTGGAAAGGGCTGGGGAACACTGGAGAGCTGGGCTGTGCAGGGGATACTGTGACTGGATAGAGAGGGGAATGGTTTATTGTATGATTGTGCTTTCTGTATTTATTAAACAAATAAACACAACTCCTACCCTGTGAATTTTTTTGCTTACCTCTCTGGCTAGGAAATGAAACCGAAAAACGTGATTTAAGAGACCAGCGGCCATGCAGCAACAGTATACAACTCTCAAGTTCCAGTTACTGATTGAAAGATGACATAATACAATTAGAAATATTTTAGCTCTGTGTTTGAATAACACGAAGGAAAGTACATCTTGTTGGGAGATATTTAGGGAGAGAAATTGCTCATTGTGAGCTATTTGCTTGATTTTATATAAGATTTTATGCCCATGTGGGTTTGGGATCATAGGGAGCAAGGAAACGAATACTTTAATCTACGATCAATTTTTGTTACTGACAAAATCCTCTGTGACTGGAACAAGGAGAGTATTTTAAGAAAAGTTGTTCATAGCAGAGTGATGAACTCTCTCTTGTCCACCATTGTTGCACTATACAATCCCACTAATGCCTGTGACATAGCATGAATGAAATGCCCAATACTGGATTACTTTGACTTGCATAAGAACTATACCATGCAATAGGGAATGTCCAGAACAGGAGTATCAGACCTCCCAACCTCCATTCTTCTGCGCGTAATTGACTATATGTGTAACAGGGAAATATTTTCTACGATTCCTCAGACTATTTTAATGAAACACTTTCATTATATTGATGTAACCATGTGCACGTATACTATTTTTTATCATACATCAGATTAATGTGGATTTCAGTGCTAAAACAATAATACTGTTCTGAAACAGTAATACTGGCCCAGTGTGAATATTTGGTTAACTAAAAGGTGATTTGATTTTCAGTTTCAAGATGTTTGGAATGTGATGCTGGATCAGATAGGAGATGAAACATGCTGTGGTCCCTGTAGAAAGTGTCACATTTTTCTGTGCATCTCCAAGGGTGGTGGGTTGCACTGATCTTGGCTGAAGACTTCTCTAGACCTACTGGGTACTCTGAACACAACACTTTGTGCAATTTAAATTTCTGCCCGTGTTGGGATGAAGCATGCTGTGCTAACAGAATTATCTTCAATGAGCAGTTATTTCCCAGGTGAATGTGTATGGTTGTAAATTACACTGTAATTCTTTCTTATCAATCAGCAAGTTTTGGTAAATAACATGACTTTCCAAAAAGAAACTCAAGGCCAGAGACATGTGTGGTTTGGGGTTTATTTTCCTCCTGGAGGCCTGTTCAGCATGTGGCAGCTGAATGACTTTCTGTGTTGCTGTGATGTCTACCTGGACCTGAAGGTAGAACATCCACCTGCACCTGCTAACAGAGCAATTCCCAAGCAGGACTGCTATGCTTAGCCACACTCTGTTGGTGAGTTTGTCAACCATGATTATGCTTATGCTTATGTTTATGTGTTGCTTCTAAGCAATTTGGCCATTAAGAAAATTACTAGCAAGCTCATGGTAATTTATATAGTTGCATAATATTTCTCATGTACATGGTGTAATTCACCCTTTTTTAAAATATAATATTACCTTTTCCAATGAGGGAAATTATTTTATATCAGCTGAAGTCGGCAGTGTAGAGCTACTGGTCACAAGTTACAGCATTTTGAAGAAATCCAGAAATTCTTGGCTTTTTTTCAAAGAAATATTTCTTTGACCATTTCTTGCCAAGAGTAAGATGACAATGGGTGTTTCTTCTTCCTAGTCGCACCTCTGCTCTGATGTCCACAAAGGCTTCACCCTACCCAGGAAGATAATTCTCCAAGTTCTTTTTTTTTTTTTTGCAGAGCAAATTGTTTAGCAAAAAGTTTCTGCTGTCTGCCCTCATGGGTGAGGGGGAAGTGTGTGTGTGGTTTTTTTTTTTCCTGCTGAACTGATCTTATCTTGAATTTTGGAGGTGAACTTGTGTTTCTGCTGATTTTCCACTAGAGACCTCCATCAGCCCAAATAACCAGTTGTTTTGTAGTTATGATTACTGGGCGTTGCTTGAACAGCTGAGGAGGACACAGCCTTGCCAGTTGGCCTCGGGGAAAAGGTGGAGTCCCAGGTCAAAGGAAAATGTTTCTGTGAACAATTTTTTTTTCTCAGAGAAACTGAGGTTTATCCAAGCAGGTGTGTTGTGAGAACCTGAAGAGGAAGGAATATTTATGCCTTGAAGCAATTCCACAGAGATGGCAAGAATGATATAACCTGAAGCATATCCACCGTTTTCATAATGCGCCCATGGAGGACCTGAAAGAAGGCTTCCTCCTTCTGAAAAAAACAGCCTGTGTACGTCCAGCCATCTTACACTGATGAGCTTAAGTGCAAACATGTTCAATTCCTGTAAACTGAAGAATCTGGAAATAAGATTCCCAGTTTACAAGAATCTCAGCAATAACAGGGGGAGGCTGGCTTCCAGCAGCTGAGGTCAGAGCAGAAGCCTGGACTTCTTGGATTGTTTTGCTGGACTTCTTGTTTGACTTTAGGGCCAAAGTCACTGCTTCCTCTGACGAATAAAACCGGCCAAACTTGCAAGAGCTGTCATGGCTCAGTAAGAATTCTGGTTCAGGTTTTTGCAAGGGATTTATCCCTTGAGTTTAAGCTCTTGGTTTCTTGGGTACACACTTGAACATTTAGAATAGCTTTGTGCCTTTATTTTGGCGTGAATCTTATCCGCTCTATTATCAACACTAACACTTCCTGTGATTGAAATTACTTTTGTGACATTCTCAACAACACTAGCGCTACCTTTAAATGTGTGATAATGAAACAAAACAGCAGTTATCTTTTACAATCCTTAATTCTCTTGAGTGAAAAGAGCTAGGAAGCCAAAAGTACTTAATATACATTAAAACTACACTATAAATTTGTCAGTGCTTCACTTCTACAGTAGTTTAAGTCTCAGCTCCTATCCTTGCAATGGTGGTTGCTGCTTGCTTGAAACCATTATATATTTATCCTCCTAGGAGTTTAAAATGTAGTTAAATCAGCAAACTATAGCTAAACCCATTGATTTTGTTTTCTGTGTTTCTGGACAATATATACTCCTCTTGCTTCAGGTAGACCTTATTGCAAAATGAATATCTGGGCTATTTTAAATGGTTTTCTGTTTCATATAGCTTTTTCTGATAATATACAGCACTATTCTGGGAAACAAACCCCTAAAACTCTATCTCCCTACTTTTAACTGCTCTGGTACTGTGTTAATTACCTTCATTATGCTGAGTAGAGGGTAAGGGTGAAGACAGTGTTTGTATTTATATTTTATGCATGTCTGTTGTTTAACCGTGCTTTCTGGTACTGTCTCTCTGCTGACAGTCAAATATGTGTTTCAGTGCAGAAAAGGCATGATTTCAGTGAGATGTTGGAACAGAGACTTCTTTAACTTCATGAGCTCATAATACTGTCTTTTATTTAGGCAGCTGTCTTTATCATCTGTATTCTTTAAAAATCTTTAATGGCTTATCAATCAATAATTATTTTCTTAATGTGCTAGTGAACTTATGAGGTAAAGATCACTCTTAGAAAGAGGTGAATTGGAAAAATATTCTTTTGCCTATGGCAACAAGCAAAATTATGACGGTGTGTTTGAAAGCACAGTACTGATTTTCAGGGAAGGCTCTTTCAAGGAATTTTAAACATCTGGAGGATGGTGACATACTTTAGCCAGATGTGCTGGGCTTGTACCTAAGTGAAAAAGCAACTGGTAAAAAACCCTATAAAAATACATTTCTTGTTTCATAGAGTTCTAGAACGCTATATGACTTATTCTCAGAAGTGTTCATGATCTAGATTGTGAGTAATAGCAAATGTGAGAAATCAGACTGTTTTGGTTGAAGTCCAAATTTTTTGCCATGTTTTGTTTAAAAGGAGTGTGGGCTCTTGACAATGTGTTTTCTGAGGGAATGTGTATACCTTTCCCTACAATTTGTTAACATTGGTTGCTCTCAAGTGGGATTTCAAAAGAAGTCTTGCTTAAAAGACATACAGTAGCCTGAGGAAATGATTTGGTGGGCTCCTTGTCAAGGGTATTTTGCCTTCTCTTGGCAGGAATTAAAACTTCTCTTGAGGCTGTTTCAAACAGGGTGTTTAAACAGAGGGAATCCAGAAAGTCTGTGCCTTTCAGGTAACGAGCGGGTACCTCCAACACTGAGAACTGAGACACATGGTCTAGCACTGCCCAGGTATCACTTCTCCTTGAGTCCTTGAGTGCTACATCTCTAAAGACCCTGATGCTCACCTTTTCTTTCTTTCAAGAATGTCTTCAAGGGACAGAACAGGCATCAGTTTGCTTCACACTGATCTTTGTGGGAGTTGGAGGTAATCATTGTGTGCCAGGAGAGCTTCATCACCTCTGCAAGGCTGTTGATTACAAAGACTGCAACATTCCTCTGGCTTGGGAATGAGTGCTGGCTTTGGGAGAGATTCAGACATGAGCAGAAAAAACAACAAAGGCATACAATTGGTGTAAACTTTAAATTGCTAATCAAATTATTGTGACAGTCAACATCTAGTCCTTGGGAGAGACAAATGTAAACCCCATGAATCATGGCAGAAGTCCTGTACAGAAAGAAAGTCTCACTAACAATGAAACAGGAGTGAGGCCAAGAGCATGGCTGACAAAAGCCCTCGAAAGCATCAGCTCTTGTTAAAATGCTAACACTTTGAGTACTTACTGAAGTAAGTATGCATGAATATAATGTGTAGACCTGGCTGAGATGTATTTCTTCTGAAACAAACACCACTAGCAAAGGAGACTCTCACACACCTGAAGTTCTTTCTTCCCCTTATTTTTATGCTATTTTGTGCGGAAGTCTCAGGAATTTCATACCTACTGTGGTGCATTGCATAAGGCAGGTGCCAGTATCGTAGCCTGTTGGGTTTGGTAGGTTAAGCAGCACACCTCATATTGCTTGCAATTTTGCTCTCTTATGCAGTCATAATAGTGACAGAAAACATTTACTTCAAGTTATTTTGAAATCTGCAGCTGAGTGCTCAGTGATACAGCCTGTGATAATAATAGGAAAAGGGATGTTTACTGTAGGCTATCAACCCCATTCATCTTGGCCCAGAAGCTGCACAGGGTGCCAGCACTGCCAGCAGTTCACACAGCAGGGCGGGAAGCCCTGCCCGCCCAGGCAGGTGGGCAGGCAGCCAGGAAGGTGGCCTTTGTCTTGGGGAGAGAGGCTGAGCTGGAAAAATTGCTTAAGCAGGCTGCATGTAAAATAGATGTTGTTTTTCTTAGAACTGGTGAATGCACTTAAGTAACCAAGTAATTTCAAAAGCATATGTAAAGCTCGATTGAGCAGTGGAAGTGCTAGCAGAGGGTGTATTGTATGAGATCTAATCCTGCAAAATGTGGCCATATTTTCTGGCAGACCCACTCCTGATGGACATACAAGTAAAATAAAACCTGGGGCAGTGCAGTGGTTTTTGTTAGTACACAGGATGTCTGGCACAGCAGCACTCTCATTTTAACCTCTGAGATGTCAATGGGCAGCTTCACCTTATCAGCCCCCAGATATGCATTTCAAACTTTTTCCTTAGGTCTGGTGTTTACTGTAGCTGGGGCTCTGGGCTGCTTCTGGAGCTCCTGACTGAGTGAATGTGCCAGTGAATTATGAGCTCTGGGAGAGCTGGGGGTACATCACCCTCCCTAGCGTGATGCCTGGTCTGGCACTAAGTACGAGCACAGTTAGGGATAAAGTTTAAAATAATTTCATATAGAACTGGAGATTGCAAAACATTACTAAGCACCTTCCTTTCTCCTGGCTGCCAATCTAAGCTAAGCATTAAGGTTCTCAGATGAGTTACTAAGCGGGTGAGGAGAGCAGTCCCACCGCCTACCCCTTGGGTGTTCAGCTGGGTGCTGGTGCCTACAGGCTGCAGGCAGTGAGCAGCAAGAGCAAGCCTCTGCTGGAGGGACAGTTTGGGGAAAATGAATGAAGCACCTCACCTGAAGGAGATGCACTCTGGGGACTGATTAACTGTACTCCTGGCAAAATTACTTTTCTAACCTATGCTATTAGCAGGTGGTTTAACCACCTCTAATTTCCCAGCCTTTTCAGACAAGGAAACGGAAAAATTACTGATTTGGCTCTCCAAAGACCTCATGTGGGGTGGACATTTTTGTTGTACTGCAATTATGCATTCCTGCCTCTCCTCTTCTCAGTGACTTTAAGAGTCAAAAAAAACACCCTTTTTTTTAGTTTGCTTTTTAATGCCTGCTGATATTTTGCTCTATGAAAAAAATTATTTCAAAGACCTTGAATTTTTAAAATCAGGTCTCTCTAAACCTCCCTTTGGAAAGTTCTTAAACTTTTCTCTTTCCCTTTAGATATCTTTTTAGATTCACTTGAATATGACTTTTGATTTTCAGTCATTGCATGTTTATGGTAATGTTGTAACTTGATGGCACAAAAAAGTCATGCGGTGTATTAATCTGTGTAACTACAGAAATATTTTCTGAAAGTCACGTTCTTAGGTTACCCCAAACTATCACCATATACCACTCCTTCTAATAAACCTTACATTTGTTCCAAACACAACACCTAAATTTCTTTGCAACACAAAAGTTTCCACACTGAGCTGTGAATTCTATTCAGTAATAAATGTTTTCTAATATGAAAATTAGATCACCTCTTTGCACAGGACTTAATGGAAGACAATACAGTATTTTAAATGAAAATACTAATGATCAGAAGGAGAAATATGGATTCTTTTATCACAACTTCAGGCTATGCTATGAAAAATGATTACATTCCATTAATCTTTCTATATTTTTCAACATGCTTTTAAAGAATAGGTTTTAGTAATATGGATTTTTTTTAAGCATTGAAGAAAGATAATTTATATAATAGTGTGGACATGCATTACTTTCAAAAAGTGATATGGCTGCTGATTGAACCTGTCAGGTTTATTCCTGTCCATGTGTTTGACTCTATACTTTGAGCCATTTTTAAAATTGTGAATTCAAAAGGGTATGTTTCTATACAAAAGCAAAATGTACCATTTACGGAAGAAATTGCAGAGTTCTGGAAGTGTTAAGTCCATTAAGTGTTTCAGCAGCACAAGCAAGAAAAACTTCAAATGGCGGAGCAGTCATATCTAAGTAGTTTTTCTTCGAGAGATAAAGTCCATCTCTCTTCTCAGCAGATCTCTGATGTGCTATGAAATGACAGATTTCAAGCACTTTCTGTCACAATCTGCCATTGAGACAAAATTTGGTTTCTGATACTAGCATTTTACTGTGCCGTGGTGTTTTTCCTTTCAGGCTAAAACTGTGAGAAACAATTTTGTAGAAGTTCTATTACCAAAAAATACCACTGTCGTATACAGGAATTTCTGAAAGAAACACACTGCCTGTTTATTCATTTGCTGCTGGGAGATATCCCAAAATTATCGCCCTCCTTTGGACAAGTGGTAAATCAGAAAGTAAACATACTTTTGCTTAACTGCTCCATTTGAATACTTATTTTCACCATAATAAATGAATAGGTAGAATGAAATGAGGAATGTTACTGACTAACTAATGTATTTAGCATTTTAAATTGTACAAGTTAAAAGAACTAGTCTAGATCTACTCAGAAATATTGAGTTATTTCCCATATTCCTATGAAACAAATACTCAAAAACATGGTGAATTTTCTTCCGTAAGTTTGGACTCAGTATTATGGGATTTTTTTCTCAATTTTTCCCTATATCAACACCTGAAGATTTTCTGACAACTCAGATATTAATTTTTGACTAATTAAATTTTTTTCTCTATTCTCATAAAGAAAGTTGCTGAAGTTGTTCCAAAAGACTCATCTGAAAGTAACCATTTTGCTGCACAGCAGCACTTTTAGGATCAGTGATGTCATTACCAGTCGTGTCTCAATTGAGGCCTGTATCTGAGTGGTAACTACAGACAATTTATCTGAGGATAACCTGGTATGGATTTTGCGCATTTATCTTACTCCAGTGCTGCCTCTGTGTGTCTGGAGTCTTTTGCGGTGTAATAGATTACTTCCCTGGGAAAAGCTCCTTGATGTTATCTAGAGTGAAGAGCATCTTTCCTTGTTTTGCAGCTGTCTGCGGGAACCTGCGGGTGTGAAAAGGATTGTGGAAAACAAAATACATTATAAAATAGAGGATTCTTGGTTTTAACCCTTTTCTTTCATAAAAAAGAACTACCATGGAGCACAAAAGAACACTTTCAGAAACCTTGAAGCAACCATAAGAGATACTGATCAGTTTTGCGTTATATCTCTGTCTTCATCATGGCTGACACTTGAGCTATATGTGGCTCAAGAAGTTTCTTTGATAAATATTTAAGAATAAAAATCCAAGACTCATTGAATTGAGTGGGAGTTTGCTCATTCACCTCACTCAGGCATTGCCAGTGGTTTATAAATCTCCAGAGAGGAGTTCAGATAGAAAACCCTTGCCAGTCTAAGAGCAACATGTGAGTTCAGCCATGACAGTGTCTCTTTTCCAATTCCCATGCCTTCATAAAGTGGGTACCTTGAGTACGCATAAATGCCGGCTTTGGGACTGGGGACTCCTCCCATCCTTCTGACCACCGTGCAAAGCAGAGCTTTCTGCCCCAAGAGCAGGTCTGATGGCCCTCACATGTCTGAGTGTTGTGGGTTGACCCTGAGTCTGATGGATGGATCTCTCGACCAGTCATGCTTCTCAAAATTTCCATATTTAAGCCAGTGGAGACACAGGAAGTGTCCCTTTTTCTTCTGCTTGAACCTCCTGGTGGGGAG